>DF367646.1:1461-19022 GCA_000787875.1 Solanum virginianum | reverse complement strand
ATATTGTATTATTTTATGTCTTTTTATAATGTCATATTTTTCAATTTGAAGAATAAATTTAACAATACGATACAATAAGGCCACAGTCACAAGCATTCAAACCGAATCACTTTTTAAATGTTAAATGACTTAAGTTAATCATCAATATGGAATTGAATTCATGAGAAAGTGATAATATCTTATTATCGGTCTAGATACAATATTAAAAAAATTAAAAACATATCAATAAAATTAATTGTACGAAAAATTGAACAAACGTAAAGAAAAAAATAATTACTACTGCTTTTATGATTAACAACTTAATCACCACCGCAACAAAGTAACTCCTTTATAGAAGTATAATCATGAAAAAAAAAGCCTATATGATTTGTATTAGGACACATATCTACATTTTAATCAAAAGGATTTTCATGGGTAAAAAAAAGCTCCTAAATAATTTTTAGTTTGTCAAAAATATGGTAGTTTTTGTTTTGCTAAAAATATAATTCTTCACGGTGTTTAGTTTGCCAAATAAGATAGTATTTTTTTTTTAGTTTTGAAAAATGAGATAGTTTTTTTTTTCTTTTTAAATTTTGCCGAAAATATACTTTTACATTTGTTTAGCCAAGAATAAGGCAATTTTTGACTTTTGTTAGGACTCCTACTGCATGCATACTTTGCCAAATAATGACATCTTTTTTATTTCCCAAAAACTAAGGCAGTTTTAATGAATTTTTTCTTTTCTAACAAAGATAATTTTTTTTTTAACTTTGCTCAAATAATAATTCTCCGGTAATATTTGTTTTGCTAAAAATAAGATAGTTTTATTAGGAGTCCTGTTACATAGAATTGATTTGTAATTTTTAAATTGATACTTTTTTCTTTTTCTTTTACTATATAAGTATTCTTAGGATTAATAAAAAAACTATAAATATTTTGTTTTGCTAAAAATAAGATAGTTTTATTAGGAGTCCTGTTACATAGAATTGATCTGTAATTTTTAAATTGATACTTTTCTCTTTTTCTTTTACTATATAAGTATTCTTAGGATTAATAAAAAACTATCAATATTAATTTATATATATATGTTTAATTAAATAATAGTTTGAGAAACATAGTAATTTAAGTATTTTATTGAAGGGCAAAAGATTCAATCAACATTCCTAATAATCTTCATATTTTTAATATAGTATAGATTTTGTAAGAGTTGTTAACTTTTCACATTTCAAATTCCTTATTTTTATCATTGTTATTGTTCTCAAATATTTTAGGAGATATATCATACAAATAAGTAAATTATTATGTAAGGTAATATTTTAATTTGTTTAGAAGTGTAAATATGTGACGCTCCGAGCCTATACCCTAGACGTGGCCGGCACTCGAAAACCAGTTCTAGTCTCAAATGAACCACTTGGCCTGGCTATTTACTCAGCGGAAGACTTAACAATAGTAGAAAGGCTTTAAATAAGCAACATAAAACTACTAAACTTGTCTAAATAACTGAAAAGAGAAATTACTCAACAGTGAAGTCAATGTAATCAGAACTGAAGTATCTAACACATAATCTGTGGAACCTCTACTATCATAAAATGATGCAGGTCCTAAGGACATCAGTACGTGGAATGTACGATATGTAAGATGGCCAAAATATTTAATCAGAATATAATAATACTTCTCAAAAGGTATAAACATAATTTATAATGTAATAACAATAATCATAAAGATTTGTATGCTGAAAATTGGTAAATAAAACATAGTTCTTAGCTTGGGGAGTTTCTCTAATCGACGATTACCACTATGAGCTCCGTGGTGATACAGCGTCTTGCCCACGCTGCCAAAGCCATCCCGTACTTTGCCGGGGTAGGATACGAAGAACTAGGGGAGTGGATCTATCCTAAAACTGGCCATCTCAGTGGCTAATGAGGAAGGTACCTTAGTACAATCTTATCCTATGCGGGCTACATAGTTTATGAGTTTGAGTAATTAATTCTATTCTCACCGATATCAGTGCTCAATACTACTCCCAAAACTTTATATAGCTCATACTTAACACTTGGAATTCTAAAAGTCTGTTTTCTGGGGAACTTAGCCGAACTTACTACTCAACTTTCTTATCTGACATCTTTAACTTAACTGAAAACTAGAATCAACTCAGTGACTCAAAACATGCTAGATTTTCTTAGTTAATATGAAAAATTAAACTTTTAAAATGCACTTTTTGAACTTAAGCTTAAAGGCACTCAAACTAGTCTTTTCTTTCTTGAAATAATATCAAGATTTTCAATAAAACTCAACAATAATAAATCTTGATCATAAATGAATATAACTTGATAACAATTCTTTAATTGGGTGACATAGAGACCAAAAATCATAATATTCACCAAAAATCTATGGAATTTATCATCAAAATCAATATACTTTCAAAGTTAACGGGTATTCAGTCTCAATTACTACTTGAAAGTTCACGGGTGAGAACTAGCTTCTATTTCTAAAGATATTATCAAAATAATGATTTTTAGGGTGGCCTTACATACCTTAGAATGACTTTTTGAGGAATTGAAAGGATTTTCTTGAATGTCCTAATCGTTCTTGAATTTCTACGCTTGAGTTCTGGGAAGGGTTATCTTGTTTTGAGAGAATGAAAGAATAGAAATACATTTTTTGGACTTAAAATAAATTAAACTGATTAGTTTAGGATATGAGGTGTGGAAAATATCGGAATTGCCCCTCCTATAAAAAATGAAACCTGCTCCATTTTGCACTAGTTCGCATCGCGCACTAGTGTATTAAAATACTTTTTCTCTATTTTTCAACTTTTCATCAAAATTCGAAAAAACACCAAGTATAGTTCCGCGTCCTCTCCGCGTCGGGAAGGGGCACGAAAACCCCACTATTTTTGATTTTCTTGGGAAAAAAATTAATTCGCATTTTTTTGCATTAAAAATAATTTTTCGACTCAGTTTTTGCACTAATCGCATATTCGGTGTCGAATTTGCAATTGGAACATGGGAAGACACGTTATGCACAAGGTCAATTCTAAGGGTATTTTGGTCTTTTCATGTGTGTTACAATATTTCTCCATTGGGATCATTCGTCCTCGAATGATAATGATACGAACAAAGCTAGTTTAAACACTAGTTTTTCAGACTTAATAAATATAAATCTTCAAGGTGAAATATGAAACTTTACGTACAAGATACTCATTTAGGCCAACGAACAAGTGTGGATACTTAACCTTCATATCTTCCTCTTCCTTTCATGTAGCTTTCTCTATGAATTGGTTCCTTCACAGAACCTTCACCGAAGCAATCTCCTTGGTCCTCAATTTACGAACTTGCTGGTCTAATATTTGCATCGTAATCTCTTCATAAGACAAGTTGTCCTTAATTCTAACTCTTTCAACCAGAACAACTAGAGAGTGATCTCCTAAGCACTTCTTAAGCATGGAAATATGAAATATCGGATGTATAGCACTTAATTCTGCTGGTAACTCCAACTCATAAGCAACACTACCCACTCTTCTCAGGATCTGATAAGGCCCAATATATTGTGGACTGAGCTTCCCCTTCTTCCCGAATCTCAAAACTCCCTTCATTGGAAATACCTTCAAGTACACCCAATCACCTACTTCAAGCTCCAAGTCTCTTTTTCTAAATCCGTGTAAGACTTTTGTCTACTTTGAGCTGTCTTGAGCCTCCCCTGGATAACCTCTTTTTTCATAGCCTAATGGACTAGATCATGTCCTATCAATCCTGCCTCACCAACTTCAAACCACCCTATGGGCGATCTATGCCTTCTCCTATAAAGAGCCTCATATGGTGCTACCTGTATGCTGGCTTGAAAGCTATTAAGAGAACTCAATCAAAGGTAAAAGATCATCCCATTTACCTTTAAAGTCTATCACATACGCCCTCAGCATATCCTCTAGGGTCTGTATAGTTCGCTCTGCTTGCCCGTCTGTTTGTGGATGGAAAGTTGTGCTAAGATTCACCTTCATAAAAAGCCCTTTCTGAAAGGACTTCCAAAACTATGTTGTAAATTGAGCTCCTCTATCTGAAATAATGGATATAGGGACCCCATGCAGCCTAAAGATCTCCTTAAGATAAAGTCTGCCATAATCCTTAGTTATATCAGTCGTCTTGACATGTAGGAAGTAAGCTGACTTGGTCATTCTATCTACTATGACCCATATTGAATCATGCTACCTACGAGAACGGGGTAAGCCTATTACGAAGTCCATATTAATCATCTCCAATTGCTACCTACGAGAACGGGGTAAGCCTATTACGAAGTCCATATTAATCATCTCCAATTTCCATTCTAAAATCTCTATGTTCTGGGCTACACCACAAGGCCTTTGGTGCTCAACATTAACTTGCTGGCAATTTGGGCATCTAGACACAAACTCTGCAAAATCCTTCTTAATACCACTCCACCTATAGACTTCTCAACTTTTGAGAACACTAATACTTTCTGCTTCTGAACATCTTCTTTCAATTGGAGGGGGATATGATCCTTGTCTTGATTCTGTTTCACTTCTACCACCAAGGATGACTTCGATTCATTTCTGACAATGGACCCATTTTCGTCAGAATCTTCAATCTGCACCCCAAGCGAGCTAGTCTGTGAACCTCCTTAAATAACTCTTTCTTTTTATCCTCAACATGGGTTGTGCTCCCCATGGTCACCATGCTAAGAGCATTAGCAACTACATTAACTTTACCTGGATGATAGAGGATACTTATATGGTTTATCTAAACTGCTTAACATTTTCAAAAGCAAGACCAGTCTCCCAAACTATGGACTAACAATTTAGATCAAAGACAACTCTATTTTTATTTCGTTTTACTCTTCTTGCTTTTTTCTCTCTTCTTATAGGTTGTTCAACCTCACCTTCCTTATTATCTTCTACATTAGTATCTATTTCAAAGCTAACAGCCTCATATGAATCAAAGAATGGGTCATCTCCACCTATCTTACCCTTTAAAGTATTTTGTTTCTTGGTCAAATACTCATCATATCCTAAATCTACTCCTTTTTTTTCCTAAATTAACACCTTTAGATCGAGGGGCCTTTTCTTTTCTCTTTTTTATTTTGGCAGCTCTTTTTTCTTTCCTAAAAAGTCTAACCTCCTCATGGACATCACTCTCATATTCTTCATCTTCATCTACATAGTCTAAATCTTCACCAACCTCAGTTTCACTTTCTCAATCAGATTCAACACTGGGAATATCATATGCAAAAGTAGAAGCAAATCCACCCAACCCCTCCCCAACATCAACAAAATTTTCAGTCTCTCCAGGTTGTGAAGTCTCAGTAGGTTGTTGGGGCTATACAATCTTACTTGGTTGTTCAGGTTGTCTAGTCTCAACAGGTTGTTGAGGCTGTGTAGTCTCAGTAGGTTGCTAGGACTATGCAATCTCACCAACTTGTTTAGGTTGTGTAGTCTCAGAAGGTTGTTGAGGCTATGCAGTCTTAACATGGTCTTGAGGTTGTGCAATCTCACCAACTTGTTCAGGTAGTGTAGTTTCACTAGGTTGTTGAAGCTGTGCAGTCTTAGTAGAGACTTGAGGCAGTGCAAACTCTTCAGACACTAAACCTTCACAACCCTCAAAGATTTGACTAGATTCTATATCAAAGGTAGGGTTAAATTTACCACCCACATCTTTTACATATTCAATGGAAGGGACCACATCAGGTTCTTCAATTAAATGAGACACATAAAGTTCAATAATTTATCCATTTTCTAACTGAGATACAATACTCATAATATCCCTATCACTTTTTATTTCTACAATGTGACGAGCTCGAGGTGGTCTAATATAGACCATATAAGCATTACAATTATACCCAATTTCCTTAACATAACCAACAAACTCGAAATAGGATTATTTATCAACATCTACATTAAAATAATTAGTGATAGTACCTCCAATATACTTAATACGAGTTTTTTGATATAATTTTTCACCATGGTGAAACTTCAAGGTAATGTGCACATCCATTCCAAACTGAAAAGATTACAAAAAAAAAAAAATTGGTCAATTTTTAGTGACCTAAAACTCAGCCAAAATGAAAAAAATTCAACACAAAGCCCTAAAATGAATTCGAACCATCCATTTGCTTTTATTGTTAAGAACCACGAATTTAAAAAGAAGCAAATGATTACTTGACAATTGCCTCAGATAGTTCAGATAGATTAGAAGATAGATTTAGGATTTTGGCTGAAATGGAAATCAGAAGACTTAGGGATATTTGTTAATAAATGAGTCGGATTTTTATTTGGGAACGGGTGGGTAGTTATTAATATTTCATTAATTAAGTGGACGAATGAGAGGGCTTGCGGTCCTACAATACCCTACAAACGCCCGTATAGTTTATGGGCTAAAGCAAGTTGTGCTGCCAAGTTTGATTGTGGGGGGGGGGGGTTATGTCTTTTCCTAAAATATAATTTTATTTGTTGCATCCATTCTTTGATAGTGCTTAAGAAACTTTCACTAGTATTATGTAAGACACTTTTTTTAATTGAAAAAATCAACAAAGGAAAGATTAAATATACATAATATATTAAGAAAATATTTACTATATATAATAATAATTTTCTTATTGAACACTTATAATATAGGTTTTATACATATTATAGAGAACTATTTATAAACATGCTAGTCATAACAGTCCTTGCCAGCACAAGTCCAATACATGTTATTTTTTATTTCGATTTATGTGACATTGATAGATCTTTTATACATATATTTTAAATGTTTAAGTTGTTAATTATTATGACTTATAGTGTATTTTATGTTATTTTTAAATAATATATGTTAATTATTTTGTTCCAATTCATGTTGCACATATAAAATTTTGAGAGTTCAAAATTTTTATTTTTTTAAATACTTTAAATTATTAGTAGCTGAATCAGCCAGAGAAATAATTTATTAGAAAAAATATTATAAAATAAAGTAGTTAGAGTAGGCATGTTAATTGGCATGTCACGCCCTGGGAGGGTACCCTTGGTGTGGCCAACACTTGAAGAATCATTGTTGATCCCTCAAGAAAACTACTTGGCCTCATTGTCACATCATACTCAACAACAGAAGAATACTCAGAAAAACTACTATTTTAGATAAATAAAACTCAAAATAATAAGTGTCAAATTATCTCTGCTCAATGTTTATGGAGCCTCTACTTTCATCTAGAAGGTGCCAAGACAAGCCCCAGGCAACCTCAACAGAAATAATGCTAGTGCACAAATAAAAGAAGAAAAGAAAAGCTCCTCCGAGAAGTAAGGAAAGTTCTTCAACTCTGGAAGCAAGAAAACCGAACCTCAATGGTACGCCTGCTGAAGTCCTCTATCACCTGTATCTGCATCATTAATGATACAGGCCCAACGGACATTAGTACATGGAATATACTAGTATGTAAAATGACTCAAGAATAGTAAAAGCTTAAACTCAATCAGTCAACTCAACTCGGAAATCAACTCAATGAGAAATGAAAGTTTAAGGTTTAAAATTATGATTTGAAAATAGACTTAATTTTATGTAACTTAGTTTAAAACATGATATGCTCAATCAAGTGTTGCTTAGAAGTTTCTCTAACCAACATAACTCCCATCACCATGGGTTTGGTGATGTACAACGAAATTGACGTCTTTCCACACCCGTCCTAAACTTAAGGTAAAGGACATCAACCTCTCCTTCTCTCGAATCCAAAGAGAATGTCCATCTTTTGGGACATGAGCTACCATAATTGACTGCACGACTATCCTACGTTGGCAACGTAGTTCTGGGGTGTTATCCTCTTACCCAACTCGGTGCTCAATACTCATTCCAAGACTAAAACATGCTTATACAAATCAACTCAATTTCATCTATTTGATTCATCTCAAAACAACTCAACTCAATTTCTCAACAACTCAATAATTTAGAATTTATCATTCATGCATGCAAATCAAGACTCTATCTTACATCATGCAGGACTCTGACTCATACGATCATTCATTCTCATACCCGATTCAGTAGATCCATGAACACCACCGGAGCATTAGTTAACCTAAATGACATCACTAGCAATTCACGGTGACCATACCTTGTTCGAAATACCATCTTGGGAATATCACAATCCCTTACCTTTAATTGGTGATAGACGGACTAAAGATCAATTTTTAATTAGTAACTTGCCCTTTGTAATTGATAAATAAATCATCTATCCTCAAGATTAAATTTTTGTTCTTTATGATAATCTTATTCAATTGTCAATAGTCTATTCGAAGTGACTCATTTTCTTTTTGAACAAACAATATGAGAGCACCTCATGATGAAATGCTTAGTCTAATAAAAACTTTATCCAACAAGTCCTTCAATTATACTTTCAACTTTGTCGAGATATACAGTATGAAGCGATTGAGATAGATTGAGTATTAGGGAGGAGGTCTATACTAAAATTAACTTTCTTTTTGGGACGAACACCAGGTAGGTCATCAGGGAAGTCATTTACAATAGGGACCAACTCAAGAGACGGAGTGTTAGAGTTGACATCCCTGACTCGCACAATATGATAGATACCCCTTTTAATAATCAAAAGGCTTTAAGACATGAAATGATTTGACCCTTAAACTTCGAATCACTACCCTTCCATTCAAGAACTGGCTTATTAGAGAATTAAAATTTGACTCAACGAGCTCTACAATGAATAGAGGGATATGAAACATGCAATCAATCTATATCAATAATGATGTCAAAATTAACCATATCAAGTTCAACAAGATCACAAGAAATTACTTTATGCAGAACCAACATTGGACAATCTCTATAAACTCTTTTAGCCAAACCAACTCACTGACAAGAGTATAAACTAGAAGGGCTCTAATAAAATTTGGAGCACATATTAAACCTAGCGGCAAGAAAGGGATTAGCAAATGAATAATTTGCACTTGGATCAAGAAATTCATACACATCAAAATTAAAGATCTGCAAGATACCCGTAATAACATCAGGAGTCTTCTCCAACTCTTGTCTAGCATATAGAGCACAGAACTGGTTAGGAGCACCACCTTGTTGAGATCTTTATTGTCCTTGACCTCCATGGGCAACTTGTCCTTGGGGCGATCTTTTTTGCCCCTATTTGTAACACTTGGACAATTAGAAAGGTTGTGGCCAATCTTGTTGCACCCATAATAAGCACTCGAACCCATCAAACACCTTTTCATATGATTCTTTCCACATCTAGCATACTTGGGAAAAGTTGGTCCACTACCACCTTGAATATTAGGGTATGGTACTCTATCTTCGTCAAACCTTTTATTAGCAACTTAAGTCAATGCTTAACCTTGTTGAAAGCAGCTATCGCCATCATCCTTGGCACCCAAGAACTCGCCTTCAAAATGATTCCTTTTGGATACTCTCATTCTTCTTTCTTGAGCTTCTCACCCTCGATTGTAAGGTATATGTCATAAGCCGAGATATGTTCATTTCTTTCACAAGAATATTGGTTTGGCATTCCTTAATCACAAAATTAGACACCCCTGACATGAATTCGCTCATCCTAGCATGAGGATCGATAACCAATAAAGGAACATATTTGGATAGCTTGGTGAACTTGAGGGCATAATCTCTCATATTCATATTTCCTTGATTGAGATTAATGAACTCCATTATCTTAGCTTCCCTTAGCTTATGTGGGAAGAAACAGTCAAGAAATGCAGCTTTGAACACTTCTCAAGAAATAGGACCACCTTCAACTTTCTCGAACTTCCATTGGGTATACTATATTTGAGTCACCCCTTTGAATTGATAAGCCGCTAATTTGGGCCTTTTCTTCCTAACAAACTCTCATAATAGTCAAAACCATATTTACCTCATTAATGAATTCTTGAGGATCTCCTTCAACCTTTGAAGCATAATCTAGTAATTTAAGATCATTTGAAATAAAATTGAAGGAACCCATGCATAATTTTCATAAACCCATAGTAGCATATGAAAGGAATTTCATGTAGATCATGTAATTTGTGCAAATTAGGGAGATTCATGTATATTATAGCATATAAACACAATTTATATCATAATATAAGCAATTGAATCTAGAATCACGAAAACCCTTAATGTACATGCTTTGATCTTGAAAAAGATGAGAGGACTGAGTTGGGCTCCATGGGAAAAAAGGTATCCATGAATGAAACTCACATATCTTAAGGAGGAAGCCCAAGGAATGTTGATGGATTAGCTTATATTTGCTAGGTCTTTAAGGAGTTCTTCACTTGGAGTAGAGAAGAGACTTGGGAGTCTTTGAAGAGTGAACTTGTGATTTTTAGGATTGGAGAGTGAATGAAAGACTTAGAATGGCTAGGATAGTAAATAAAGGGTAATTTCATCCAAAACCCACCTAAATTACACTTTTTGGATGAGGTAAAAGATCCAAGTACCCCCACTTAAACCCCAAAATCACCCCTAGACAAACCCCCTTCATGGTAGCCCACCACGACACATGGAGGGCACCAAGGGTCATGGTGTGAGTTGTGAAGTGCAAGGGGTGTCTTGGACTGAGAGGGAGCACTCCACAAGACCTCTTCATGGCATATAGTAGGGACCACATTCCACCCACCCCAAAGCAGCCCCAACACTCACCAAAGGATCCTACCATGAGACCTCTTCACGGATAGTGGTGTGCACCATGGCTCATGAAGGATATCTTTGGTGGGACACTTCCACTATTATCCAAAATTTACTTTTTGGGCCTTGTTCCAACTTCCAACTTGCAAGGCCTTACATAGTATGTCAAAATGTGACACTCAATCTAATATATACATGTGTGGTACCCAATCCAACAATCACAATCATAATTACTATTACAAAGAATGATTCATACACATGCACAATCAAGAAGCAATTCGGATCAACAATGGTCCTTTTATAGAACCCACACCTAAACTATTAGCATGCTAAAACATGATAATAGTCTAATAATGTGTTCGAATATGACACTCGATTCAATAATATGTCAGAATGTGACAGTTGATCTAATAATGTGTGGAAATGTGACACTTGATCCAATAATGTATGAGAACATGACACCCAATCTGATAATGTGGAAACGTGAAACCCGATTCAATAATGTGTTGGAACATGACACCCGATCCAATAATGTGTTGGAACATGACACTCGATCCACAATTACAATCATAATCATAACTATAATGAATAATGCTTAACTAACCAAGTTAAAATAATAGGTTCATTGTACGCAATTAGATTATGATAGATTATCAATTAGTTTATATCGGCATTCCCTTTTTTATAAACAAGCAAGAAGCATGATGAAATAGTTAATATGCATATATCACACAAATGTAAATACTAAACCATCACCTATAATGCAACTACCACACTTGAAACCACAAGTAAATCATAGGTTCATTGTATGATATTAGCAATATGAAGATCTTCTACATTCGTCTCTTTTAATTCATAACTAGGCATTGCTCAACTATTTGGCATGGATCATCAAAATGAACATACCCACATATATGTATACGAATAGCCAATAAATGGACCCCTCTTGATATCATATGCAAAAGTAGAAGCAAATCCACCCAACCCCTCCCCAACATCAACAAAATTTTCAGTCCCATCAATCACACTAAGGTAAATAATCAAGGACAAGACTATTACTGCTAGTTGTAGCGTAATAACAACCCACAGTACTTTCCTTCCCTAACAACTAATAATCACACGCCTAATCATCCAGATTCCATATCCAAAGGCCTAAGAATTATCTCTCCCATCAATCTATATTATATTATGCGATGAAATAGTTTTACAACTACTCAAGAAGAAAAACCTAGCCTACATGGGTGCCAAGATGATATAGAAAGAGGATAGCACAATTTCTAGCTCTCAAGAGGCGAATCGATAGACGCAAGCCTCAAATCCATTTGTATTAGCCTTTCTTGCGCAAGAATCCCTTCTTTCCCTTCTCCCAAGCATAAGCAGCCTTTTGAAGGTTTCCAGGATAACCCTTATTTATTTTGGAACTTAAGTTAAGAAGGAGATAATAAAAATTCACATCTTTTTGATTGTCCTGTCAAATCCTACTATGGCGGGATGAATCACGCTATGGTACATCAGTTCAGATAGTGTTTGTAGAAAAAGTCATAAATTCTTACTCTGAACTCTGAATGAAGCAAACTTGATGGAATTGGAAAGAAGAGTCATAAACCTATAATTTGATAGGTCTTAAGCTACCTAATTCATTATAGTTTTAGCTTAAAATTATATTCATTTAAAATTGATCTTAGTTTTAGCCTAAGCCCAAAATGAAATTAGAAAGACTCTTTCAATTTAACTTTGTGATAGGAGTATTGTGTGACCTTAATTCGCAACTAATGCACTCGTATACCAAGGAATTGATCCTAACTTTATGATGAATGAGATTCAAATACCCGTAATGCAGATATTTTTAATAAAAATGGAGTAGATCATTACATCAAGTGTTTTTTTAAAATTCAGATCTGTGCATTCAGTATGAATGAGGGCATCTTTAAAATAATTAATCAAGAATTGAAGATAGAAAAAAGTAATGATAAAAGGTGTAACTTTTAGAATATGTAAATGTTTTAGTTAAGGTACTTCTTAGAGTTTTATTTGTGACGTTGTATAGAAAAGCTGCTAAGATGAACCACCCTGATAAGCTAGGAGGGGTGGTAGTGGGTAAATTTAATATGGGATCATGAGGCCTAGTTTGGTAGATATTGCACAGATGTTAGAGCTATCCAAAATTTTTATTATTAGTGGTGATTGTAGGAAAATACTAAAGCCACTAAAAGTTACATCTGGGGATTAAATTTGTACTAATAAATTTTTATTTTATATAATATGATAGTAATACCAAATTATCTTCAATGAAGAAGTGAGGATTCACTTAGTTGACCTAAATTTATTTGGGATTAGACTGTACTAATTGAAATAATATAAGAATGCTATGTTCCTGTTGCATATGCATAGATTTGTCGTCATACACCCTTTTGATTGGTCATTGTTGTCAAACTATAGAGTTTGGTGTGTGATGTCACCCAAGTTACTCCTTTTTAGAATAACGCGATCGTTGTGTCAAGAAATAGAACCTAACCAAGGTTAGGATCGAACCCAAGGGAATACGTAAACTCAACAGAATTCAATTACTGTAATTTGAGTAATTAACCAACTTACTTCCTCAAGGGGGAGGGGGGAGGGGAGGCGGGTTTTGCGATAATCAATGGAAAAATAAATCTAACACAAGAGTGAAATCAATATAGAGAGAAACAAGGGTATGGTCTTCCCATGATTCTCTAACTTAATATCACCGGATAACCTAATTCTTTGCTAGTGTGTAGCATACAGGACGGTAAGTTAAGTTCACCAAACTCTTTGGTCCAAATGAGAGACAAATTTCACTATGTGACTTGGCCTATCTCCATAGTATGCATTACTAACCCTTACCTATTAGTCCCAGTACAACCTCCCCTTGGCCCAATTCGATTGATTAGACGAGAACACATCAATCAAATCTTGTTAATTAATCTCTTTTCCAAATCATTACTACCTTGGTCTAGTCAGTAACACTAGGTAGGTTCTAATGTTGGCCACCACTAGAAAACATGCAAAGCAAAGAGAATTAATTAACATATTTTTAAGAATTATAAATTATTCGGTTCTACCTTATTAGTTCTTCATTGTTCCCACAACCCTAGTTGTGGATTTAGCTACTCATACTTTGTGTAGATTCCAAACTTATGAATTGGAATAACATAATAGAGCACTCACACAATTGAATTAAGAACTAGCCAATCCAACTTCAAAGAGAATCATAAGATTAAAGATGAAATCAAAGTATAAGTGTTCTCAAAACTCTCAAATGTTGTCTCACTTTTCTCTCTCTCTAATTCTAAAGTTCTTTGTGTACTATCCGTAAACTTATGAAAAATAACCTAAAAAACCTATTTATAATATTTAAAATACAAGTTCTAAACAAAATAATATAGCTGGGTCGGCACGCCTCACGAACAGGTTTACGGGTCGTATTGCATTCCACGGCCCATAATTGGGGTCTTGTACAGTGTTGTTAGAAATCTGGGCTTTAAGTCTACGACACCCCTTCTATGACTCGTAAAGTGGTTTATGACCCGTAGGGGGGTTTTGTTAGATGAATCTTCAGAAAGTCCCTATCTCTGAGCCTTAGGGCACGAATTATAGTCTATGACTCATAAATTATTCCAAGACTTGTGTACATCTTCTAGTATCAACTTTGAAAAATCAACCCCTTACTGGATTTGTCCATGAAACCACTTCACGAACCGTAAAGGGTCTCGTACTGCATCAAAACTCAGCAACTTCTGTATTTCTTCCCAAAAGCAAGGTCAACCCTGGAATCCTGCAAACATAACACAAAAACACATAAAATTAATTAACATCACATTGAGAGCACACAAAATTTCAAGTTTTAACCAGTACATTATATAACACATCAGTGTGGCATTCGATTTTTGATGCTAATTCATCTTCTTTTGGTAGTTTCATTATGTTAATCTAACAACAGTTGTTCTCTTCTACAGTTTAATGAGCTAGCTCAAGCTTATGCGGTTTTGAGTGACTTATAAAAGTGTGAAACTTATGATCAGTACGGAGAAGATGCACTAAACGAAGAAATGAGTGTTGGCGGCACGCATGATCCATTTCATATCTTTGGATCCTTCTATGGTGGAAATCCATTTGGAGGTTAGATCTAATGAAAAAAAAAGTTAAAATGATGCATGCTATATGCTATTCTATCCATTTCTATTTATTTATTTGATTTGGACTTGATCTAGAATTTAAGAAAGTAAAAAGACTTCTAAATCTTCGGGTCTTAAACTAGAGTTATATAAAATATATCAAAATGCTCTTTAACCTTGTTTTAAACATGATATATAGAAAGTTGAGATATAAGACAAACAAATTGAATAAGAGGGAGCATGGATCTTTTGCTGTTGTTATCTTTTTGTCTTGAAAGTTGAATTGCACCAGCTTTCTTGTTTGGGATTGCGGTATAGTAATTGTTATTGTTTGGAATTGAATAACACAAATGTTCTTGTTGAGCAGGTGGTATAGGACGAAGACAGAGAAGGGTGATGATGTAGTGCATCCATTGAAGGTGTCGCTTGAGGACCTATGTAGTGGGATGACCAAGATTCTCTCACTTTTGCGCAATGTTATTTGCTCTAAGCTAAGTATAGTGGGTCAGTATCTCTCTGATATCCCCACTCCTTGGTTTCCTACTAGTGTTTGATTAGGTAACATGTTCTAAAAAAGCTTGAGCATATTAATAGAATATTTTGAAATTACCCAACATTTGTATGACTATAAGAACTAAATAGCAAATGAAAAGTTCTATAGTTACATTTCTTTTTAGCAAAGGTTCGGTCTATTAGAAATAATCTCTCCACCTTGCGAGGGTGAAGGTGAGATTTGCATACATCTGAAATTATCCTACGCATGTTGTCGTTAGTAGTATCATACTGCTTGCTATTCCATTTATCTAACAGATACAACTTTATCCCCAAACCTTTTGTTTGAACTATACAATTCATTTCACAAAAACATATTAATCATTGTTGTTCTTTATGAGAATTTTTAAAATATAGGAATCTATAAATATTTATATGATTCGTTAATGCTTAACTTTTGTTAGCCATAAAGACTATTTTTTAAAGTCTTTGTGTTTGTGATTTATTTCCACAAACATCATTTTTTACTTTCCCCTATTTGTTTCATTGCATTTTGTCACGACCCCAACCAATGGGTTACGACTAGTGCCCCTCTACTGAACACGATCTGTGGACACTCCGAGGACGAACTGCTCTGATACCACTTCTGTCACGACCCCAACCTATGGGTCGCCACTAGTGCTCGATTAGGCATTCAGACACAACTGCTAAGTCAGACTCCAATCATATTAACTAACTTATTTACAGAAATTTCGGCAAAATTTCCTTTATTTTATTAGCTAACCAAACCTTGCATACAGACAATCCCATCGAACAGAACATACATATATATATATATACGCGGGCCGACAAGGTTACCGCTGCGGTTAAACCGCCCAACAAACACAACATACGTACACCATATACAGACTAACTGACATGTCCCACATACACAATATATGTACATAATATACTGACTGGCTGACATGACCCATACTCACAGGATGTCCACAGACCTCTAATATGAACAAATTGAGTTATAAGACAGGGCAGGGCCCCCGTCATACCCTCAAATGAACAGAATACATAATACAAAAATAACAAATATACTCAAGGTGGCTCCAAAGCAAAGGAGCTCTTCAAACTGCAAACAGGTGTCCTAAGCTGGTGGCTCGCTACCTTGTGCGTCTGTACCTGCGGGCATGAAACGCAGCCCCCAAAGCAACGGGGGTCAGTACGAAGTACGTACCCGCTACTCTATGCGTCTGTATCTGCGGGCATGAAACGCAGCCCTCGAAGTAACGGGGGTCAGTACGAAGTACGTACCGAATATGTAAAGCAGAAGATACATAAGTAAATAAGGCTAACAGACTGAACATAGGCATAGGCGTCAAACTCGTATGCAAACATCAACTAAGAATATTTCTTTTATTTTCAAAATGTCAAACTAATGTATAGCATACAGGAACGATACAGACCCACAAACTCACGCCATCACATTGTCTCACGCCGGAATGTTCAAATCTCTAAAATCCCTAACACAAACCCCAAATGTAGCTAAAGTAAGCCGGGATGAGCGAGGCCCAGCACTCACGTCATAGTATAGGTGAGCCGAGGCGAGCGAGGCCCAGCACTCGCGTATCATAATATCGGTGAGCCGAGGTGAGCGAGGCCTAGCACTCACGTATCATAATCCAGAGGTGACATACTGACGATCAGTGAGCCGAGGCGAACAAGGCCCAGCGCTCACATGAGCGGGGGCGAACGAGGCCCAACACTCACACGACATAATGCTGGCATATCCCAAGCCCAGCTCCTTATGTCTCCAACTAAGCAAAGCCGGCCCCTGGGCAAACCGACCCGAAGTATCCAGCCTACTTCGGAATACATACATACATATATATATATATATATATAGTATAATACGCACGATAATAACCGGCTCGGGAACTGGTGAACAAGGTCATAACAGGCACAAGTAGAGTCATGAGTATAATATGCATAAAATCTCTATCATAGGTACCAAACATAAGTACAATGTTCATATTCAAACTCATAATATTTTTATTTATACTTATTTACTTTGTCCAAAATTCTTCATTTTGTGATTTCACATATACATAACCAAGAACTTTCAAACTTTGATGGCAGACATTGAAAACAAGTAAAACATCATTTAAACTAGCTTTATTTTTAGTATGTTGACAAGGAACAAAGGAGATGTTATCAGCACCTTAGTATCAAATGACTCCACAACTTCTTTACTATTGACAGGCTAAATAACCTACTGGGAATATTAGTTAGGATGATACTAATATGCTAACTTTCCAAAAAAAATCTTAAAGTATAGTGGGTCAGTATCTCTCTG
>DF367647.1:6556-17206 GCA_000787875.1 Solanum virginianum | reverse complement strand
TTGTATAATTGGTCGAGGCGGGGCTTATCCCGACCCTTATCTGATTTGTTCCTTGTGTAGAGGCTTTGTAGACTATGTAAACTAAAGTGTTGTTATGAGTTGTACTTTAGAGAATGAGGCCTCAAAGGCCAAGTCATTTGCATTTCATTTTGGGCTTGTCATTCTTGTTTCCTTCCATAAAGGCATGTTGAATGCAGAAATCTCTTATAATATGCATAGATAACACATAGATATAGGTTGGTTCTCCCGAGCCTTATTGGCAACGGGTGCCGGTCCGCCTTAACGAGATTTGGGGCGTGACACCATTATTTTTTAATTCAGTTTTGCAAAACCACCAAACAACTTTAACACTTTTTAACTTTGTCAATTCTTCACGAAATTATCCGAGTTACAAAAATGGAGGAAATCTAGCATGACACGCCCCGCGTCACTTCTGTTGCAAAACAGGCCAAAAGGCGTGTCCAACATAGCCCCAAAATGCCCCAACTCGCGCAGGACGAACAGGCGCGCGCACAGCCATACCGGCAGCGCCCACATTGGCGCCCAGACGCCCAAAATTAGCGCGCAGACAGGCAGATTGGCGTGCAGGAATTGCTCCAACGGCTACTTTCCTGCGCTCACAGGCAGGCGGGACACGCGACCAACAGGCGGACTCGGGCAGCAAACAGCCCCAATGGCTAGTTCAAAATCCCAACGGCTAGTTTAGGCTATAGAGGGATATTTATACAACTCTATGCCTAAACTAGCCGTTGGGATTTTGAACTAGCCATTGGGGTTGTCTGCTGCCCGAGTCTGCCTGTTGGCCGCGTGTCCCGCCTGCCTGTGGGCGCAGGAAAGTAACCGTTGGAGCAATTCCTGCGCGCCAATTCTGGGCGTCTGGGCGCCAAAAATATCTTTTGAGCTCAAATTCAACCCAACTCAACAAGAGAGACTTAAAATTTCTTCAAAGTTTCAAAATTTTAACATGGTAGAATTTGCTCCACAAGTCCAAATTATTTGAAATTTTGAGTCCATATTCAAAATTTCAAGTAATTTAGAGTTAAAGGAGAAAATTCCACTAAGTTATGAAACCTTGAAGAATTTTGAAGTATATCTTGTTGAGTAAGATTGAATTTTAGATCAAAAGATATTGAGTTTTGATATCTAGCTCGGAGGACGCTACTCTTGAAAATTGAGTTAATTTTGAGAAGTTGAAAATTTGAAGTTGTTGGTGTTCTTGAGGAAAGAGCAAAGAGAGTAATTTTCAAACTATGTTGAAAAGTGCTAAAAAGTACTTTGGATGATTTTGCAAAATCGAAGTTAAAGATAATAATATAAATGAGTCTTTTTCTCAAACGATAATGACATAGATAAGTTAAATTTTTGTAAGATGGAATACATAAACCTTTTTGAGGTATCCTTTTGTACGGGGAATCCAAGATTAACACCTTGTTTGGATGGTTGTTGTCCATTGTATTGTATTTTTATTTTTAAATTCTATTGTAATGTATCATTTAAATTCATTATTAGATAACAATAAAAAGACTCATTTTATATAATGAATCATCTTAACATTTTCTTCATATTTTATCTTTATTTATTATTTAATAATTATATTTCAACTTATCGTTCTAACGCAATATTATTGTGGAATACGTGAAAGCTAAGAAAGCAGAGAGAGAAGGGGCCATGGGCGATCTACTCTCATGGCTTCTTTCCTTCTTCCTACTCGTTGCCGTTCTCGCTGCAGTTCTCTACCAGGTTTATTCTATTATTATCTCTTTGCATTTACCCTCTCTCAATTAATACTATTCCCTATTTCTTATTGTAAATCTTTTGGGCTGTTCAAGTATAAATTTGCACTTTGAAGCTTGTCCAACTTCAACCTAAGTAATTTTCACTAAATTATGGTTACAACTTGAGGTGATGAAAGTATATACAAGCATGAAATTCCATATTTATGTCACTTTAAATCTAATACTAGAACTCAATGACGGGTCCGGAGCACTAATAGCATCCATTTTTCAGTGTATTTAGGATGTCCATTTCTGAAGCTTTTGAATATGTATTTCGTAACTGTATTTACAGTAATATATTTGTTTCCGTTATTATCTGTTATTTCTTGTGTTTCCATTTCTATCTGTTGTTTTTATTGAGTCGAGGGTTATCAGAAACAACCTCTTCTACCTCTGAGGTAGGGGTATGGTTGGGTACACTTTACCCTCTCCAGACCACTTTGTGGGATACTTTCGTTATTGAGTTAGTCATACACTTCACATATTTCTAGCGATTCACATGGCATCATCTGTTCGTGTATTTAAAGTAGTGTATATCCTGATATTTTTCTAGTGAATCTTTTGAAGAAATCTGAAAAAGATTGTTAACTTCCCTATTGTTAATGGAACGGTGCAATTAGTATGAATCAATGGTTATGGAATATTTCAAAAAGTCAGATCATGATTCTATCGATAACTTGATAAGTTGAGAGAATATCTTGCTGTGTTGATCATATTCGGCGAAATATTGGATGGCTTTTAATAGTTATGATGCAACAAGTACTACCAGTGTGCCTTGGAAAATTTTATTTGGTGTTGATGAGAAGTATAATACTGTTGTATAATGCCATAGACGGGCCTACGACAAGAATATTTCTTTTATTGGGGAGATAGCTCTAAAAAGACAAATTGACAATCTTATGTATCATCTTGAGAGACACGATTGGGATGAGTTAATTCAATCTTGTTTTTCGTTTGGAATAAGACTTGAACCTTTATGCACCAAATGGTACCGGCCCAGTAATTAAGCTGGTTGAGAACAGGTTGAATTTCCAGTGGAGGACAAAAAATTACTAGATGATTTCTTTCCATCTGTCAAGTTTTAATGTTCTGAGTTACCAGATATATGTGCTAGTGGGAGTTAGCAGGCACCTCATGGAATTAGTTGAGGTGGAAAACTGATTGGCTCACACCACGGTCCTCTAAAAACAATAAAAAGGTTTGAATTAGAAACAACAATATACCTAGTATAATCCCACAAAAAAGCTTGATCCATTATTGCTTATTAGTTCAATTTGGCACCTCCAAAAGGAGATTGGTCTTGTTGCATTTCTAGTATCACACAATTGCCATAAACGTCCACCATAAGTGACTAGAGCAGGAAAAGAATTCTGAACTACCAAACTACAGATTAGTCTGCTTCCCAAAAAAAAAAAACAACACTTGTATATTACGTTGAAAATTAATGGACAAGCAGTCATTTCTGCAAGAAGTGTTAATAGCTATGTTGTTCGGACTCTTCAAAAATGTCGACGGGTGCGTGTCGGATTTTCCCAAAGTAGTGTATTTTTGGAGAATCCGGCACAGATGCGGCATTGAAAGTGAAGAGTCCGCGCAACTTAGGTCAATAGTACTTGGATTGGGAACATCTACATCAGATACATAAGTATCATACTGATTTTGCCAAATTTCACTGCAGTTTAAAGAGCCCCTCACTGTTATTCACATGAAGACTTTGTCAAATAAATAAACAGTAAAATATCCTCAGACTGTAATTTGTTGAAGAGAGATAAGCATTAGAAGCTTAACAAAGCATGTCAATCAAGAAACAGTCAGACTTGCTTGTTTTTTTAACTTTCTTTTCATGGATGATGATGGTGTAAATTAGTATTGTTAGCTCTTCTGTTCTTATTGTCTTTGTATGAATTGACCTGGAAATTCATATGTTACAAATATGTCTAGTGTTGAGTCTACTGGTCAAAGTTTCTGCACACAATGTTGTTAACCTTGATTCATTAGCTGCTTACATTTTTCTACTCAATGCTCTTCTCTCTATTGTTCTTTTTCTATTTGTATATTTAGGATCAGTAAATATTGCATTTGGATTTATTCACTGCAGGTCATGTGCTTGGTGGACCTTGAAAATGATTATGTCAACCCTTATGATTCAGCATCCGAGATTAACATAATTGTGGTTCCGGAATTTGTTCTTCAGGCAGCACTATGCTTCCTACATCTTGTGATGGGACATTGGTTAATGTGTCTGATCTGTCTCCCGTACTTATATTATGATGTGAAAGTGTAAGTCTTTTAATAAAGTATGTAGCACTGAACCCTTGCAGCTGTTTCTTGTCATTGGCATCGCAAAATGGTCTGACAATGAATGTTAACCTTTTGATTAGCTATACTGATCGCCGCCACTTGCTAGATGTAACTGAGATTTTTAACCAGCTACCATGGGAAAAGAAGATTCGGTTGTATAAGCTTGGATACCTTGGGGTACTTCTTGGCTTTTCTATATACTGGTATGGTGTCAATTACTAGCTGTATTCCTTTTTTTCCCGTTCTCTTGTCGCACATACTGTTCCACTTTTTTAGGTGCTTGTTCTCCTAATTTTTCTGGGTTGTCTCATGTTTTATGTGATTATAGGATGATCTGGAGCATTGTGGCAGAATGAAGAATGAGGAATTGCTGATCCCCCCGAGGTTCCGTAGTTCCCTCTCTACTGGATGGCATTTGCATAAGAAAAAAGATGGAGGCCATTGACTTGGTGTGTTTCCTTCAACTTGTCCAACATGTCTATTTTTCTCTTCACATGATCGGTATTCGCTCTCACTAGAGTTATTGCTCTTCAAGTTTTTTCTTTATTTCTTCTATTTTTTTTGTTTGTAGATTTAATATTCCTCATAACTTCAACAAGTAGTATTTTGGTTATTACATGAGGTTATTTTAGATTTAACTTTCTACTGTACAAAAAATGGAGTATAGTCAGCTCTTCAAACCAGACACACTTTCACTTCTTCAGACTCCCATTTACACTTCCTAATATCAAAATGTAATGGTGGCTCCACTTGTCCCTTCAACTACCTTTCTTTCCTCTTTTGTTGGGGTAAAGTTTCCAATTATTGTTAACCAGCCATAATCAACATAGGGATTTTTATTAAAATCATATAATGATGTTTATGTGAAACAAAGATGCCTTTTTTTTTTTTGAACTAATATGGGTGAGCTTTAAGTTATGGTCTCGACTTTTGTACTTGTATTCTGCAAGTTTCAAGCTTTCATGTCTATCATTATGCAACAAGTGGTGGTCCTGGTGGAACACTTTAAAATCTGTCTAAATCAAAAGGTTGATTCTAATGAGTAACGTTTGCTTGGGCCCTTGAATTACCTTTTCAAATTGTTCCAAGTTTCTGTGAGAATATACATTTGGTGTTAAAGTTCCTGGACAGTTTTTTTTTCTTTTACGTGATGACAGACGGGTAGTGTAGGACCAAAATGGTTTCCTTGTCCTCTGTTTGAAGCACAAAGGAATGCACAAAATTAATATAGAAGTCTAATTCTTTCACATGCATTAAGATAAATAATCATTCTTGGGAAAGCTAGTTAGCCTTTGACTTGTGGTAAATCTGGCATTGCTCTAATCACGATGTGGTTTATAATTACACTTTATCCTAGGGGAGGGAGGGAGAATTACCCCACCAATTACATCCTTTATAAGCAAAAGAGCTTTTTTAATGGCTTACTGGTGGATTACATTAGAAGTTAGAGCCCATCAGAAGATACATGGGAGAAAAGCAGATCTGCTAGGATTTAAAACTGTTTTGAGCCTTGAAATGCTATCTTGCTGAAGATACATCACATTTTCCCATTTCTGGGAACTACAGTTATAAAAGACCCAATCATCAGTGGCATTAACCTGTGGAATTATTTTCTAAATCTTTATTTCTACTTTGTCTCAGGTTCATTGATGAAAGGAAGGATGCTATTGGATGGCCTAGAGAATTTAAGGAAAGGATTGATTGTCCTCAACTAGGCAAAACATAGTGACAGTAGATTATTAAGATAATATTATCTTAATTACCTACTGATACTCTTTTCTTCTTTCTCGCCAAGACTTGGACAAATAGGAAGAAATTACCTACTGTTAATTGTCCTTGAAACTTAAACTCGTTCAACCTCAAGGCATATTAGCTTGATAAAACTTTGACATAACATCAATCAGCTCAATCTTGAACTCGAGCTTCAATTTGACCTTTACGTTATGTACTTGTGATACCTTGTAACAGTTGGTACACATTTCCATTTTAGCATAATATTAGACAACAATAATAGCTACAGAATATGAGATACAAGATTTTTCTGAAACTACTCAAAAGGAAGTCTCAATTTGGTTGTAATGACGAACCTTCAACTTTTAACCAAACGTGTTAAATGTAAAGCACTCAAGTCCCCTAGAACTAAGAATCTGCAACTACAATATAGTCTTAGATGCCCCTCAGCTGAAGCAACAGGTTCTATCCTAACAAAAGTTATAGCTAATCCCATGAGTTATATGATTCAGGTACCGCATGTAAAAGAGCTTCGGAATTGGATTACTCTCCCTGTAATGATATGTTTATATCTGTGGCGGATTTTCTTGAATCTTGAACAGATGGCATAGCAGTCCAGTGATTTGGTCGAATGGATGACGAAATAACATTTTGAGGAGTTCCAGCTCCGGGAAAATTTACAGTGTGTGGATTTGAACTTCTAGGCTCCATATTTGAGCTAGGAGGCGCAGCAGGAGAGACCGATGCATAAGTTATTGCTTTGGGTTCTGCTTTCTGTTTCTTTGGCTTAGCCTCTTGGTGGTTGCTAGGCAGAAAACTTCCTACTACAACCTATTATATATTGAAAGAGCAAAGACGTTAAGCACAAGATTGATCATTCTCGATCTCTAGAGCATGAATAGGAAATTTTATTGTGAAAATGACATGCCAAATATTAGAAAATAGTCTACCTGGACGGGACTAGCAGCTGTTAACAGTCCTGCAAGTGTACCTCCGACAACACGACCATCAGGACTTGCCAAAGAAATGCTCATTCCTCCGGTTCTGCTAGTACGAGAACCCCCAAACTCTGTTGGAGTAAAGGATCCAGACAAAGAAAGGATTTCAAATCGACCCTACATGACAATATTGCAAAAGGAATTTTGATTAATCATCAAATGTAATGGAGGACACCAAGTAGGAATGAGACTTTTCCCTTTTTCACCCATGATGTCTCAAGTTCGATCATTGACAAGGTTCAAAGAAAACACAAATGACCAACCTCATAAGTTAAAGTTCCTCCTGATGAATTTGGCTGGCGTAAAGTGACATTTGATATCAAACCAACAGCAGAAATGATGCAAATAGCTCGAGGTCCTTGCTGAGAAAATGAGATTATCTTCATGGTAACATCCTAAACAACCAACAAGAGAGTAAATACTTATCTGATCTGGAGAAGTAACAGAGTAATAAGACATAAAGAAGAAGTTGGGTGATGTTAATAAGTCCCGGTTAGAAATTCTAATAAAAAAGACAACTCTAATTGCATGGAAAAGGTTAATTGCATGAAGCAGGATGTATATGCTTAGAACATAATACTCCCATAGGAGTGCAGAAACTGGCTTGTATCATTTGAGATCTAGTCTTACACCTTTATATCTCAAGACTCGGGGAAAGAGCTTCGAGAACCTTTTCCAGACATGGTTGACTGTATAATATAATTGCATGAACAACCTATATTATGCTAGTCATATCTACCACTCCCTCCCTCCCCTCACAAATCGTCGATCACACAGCTGAAAACAAATGGTAGTTACAGAGGCATCACGGCTAATGCCTTTGTGCCCCTAGGACAATCAGTACAACACTCAGTAGTGTGAAATCTCTTAGATTAGAATACAAAAACTGGTACAGTTGGTTGCTCGATTTAAAATTTTAAATTCTTGAGTAAATAGTAAACTTTTAAGAGTAAACTATTGCGTTGCACCCCGAACTGTGATTTGTTACGATACTGGACCTGTTGGTTCCTCAATTGACATTGAGGCTAGACGTCAGACAATTCTTGAATTATTAATACATCCTAGTATCCTGGATCCCTTGACTTTTGTCTGAGCAAATTTTTACTTGATCGCTCTTTCCTTAAGCAATTAACTCTTTGATAACCAGACTTGTTCACATTATTTTCACCTTCACACAGTAGTTTTATCAACAATCACTCCATGTCTTTTTACTCCTTTCACCCTTTATTTTAGAAACATATGTCTTACTTGTTCTATATTAACAACAACAACATAACCAGTGAAATCCCACAAGTGGGGGTCTAGGAAGGATAAAATGTACGCAAGCCTTACCACTACCTAATCATCTAAATTGACACAACAGAATTACTAGGGTAAGTTGGGAATGATTTTGTCTTTGCATTTGAATGTTTGCATTGTTTTGCAAATCAACAAATAAAAAGTTTACTTGAGCTTTTTGTTCAAACTTGAGAGACCTCCTAGCAAATATTATGGACTTACTCATTGGTTTTATTGGTAGGACACTTTGTCAATTCTAGGCTTTGAATTTCTCAATAATAGTCTGGTATTCTTTTTGATTCTCAAGATTGGATTTGAGTTGTAAAGACAATGATGAGTGTCACGACGTGTCACTAAACCTTCCAGGATCACCCACTCTTTACCTTTCAGCACTGAAGGAAGTTGAAATCACCTTTGCAAGTTATGACATACAGGACATCACTCTGACTCGACTAGTATCCCACCCCGAAAAAGAAAGAAATATAATTCACCAGGTAACAAAGAGTAGGAAAGGACATACAGGAGATCACTCTGACTCGACTAGTATCCCACCCCGAAAAAGAAAGAAATATAATTCACCAGGTAACAAAGAGTAGGAAAGGACATACAGGAGATCACTCTGACTCGACTAGTATCCCACCCCGAAAAAGAAAGAAATATAATTCACCAGGTAACAAAGAGTAGGAAAGGACATACAGGAGATCACTCTGACTCGACTAGTATCCCACCCCGAAAAAGAAAGAAATATAATTCACCAGGTAACAAAGAGTAGGAAAGGGCAGCAATTCCACAAGGAAAGACGAAACAGAGCTTTTCTTATGTCAAAGCAATTCCTTGTACAACCAAACATACCTCACCAGCATCAACTGTGATCATGTGTGGCAAAAAGTTGCCACCTGTGGTACATGAAATCCATTCACCTACAAGATGAGATCTGGGCGATTAGTTGCAAAACTTGCAATGCTAACTGGAAGCTTATCACTGAAGGGAAGGTAACCACAACAACAACAACAACATACCCAACGGAATCTCACAAGTGGGGTCTGGGGAGGGTAGAATGTACGTAGACCTTACCACTACCTCACAGACGTAGAGAGGCTGTTTCCTGGACTAAAGGGAAGGTAACCAATAAGGAAAAAAATAATTAGCGTCCCAACAAGGCTACTTAAGTTCTCCTGCCAAAATTCTCACTTCTTACTAACAAGGATTATATTTTTCTTTTCCTTTCCACCAAGAACAAGGAGAAATTTAACCATCTGATAATGCTCTCTGTTCAGAAGGAACCCATGCACATTTCTACCACAGATTATTTTCATCGACAAAATGATTGTACAAATCATGTCCAACCTGATGAACTAATGCTAAATCAATCACTAGTAGCTTACAAAATCAAGTCTCATACTTCAATTGGCAAATGTAGATCAAGCCACGAAAAGACGAAAATGAAAGAAAAAAGAAGATATAAACTAGTAAACTACAGTTATATCAGCTATCAGCACGAAATCAAAACATATATGGTCCCCCAGAAAACTACAATAATTAGCACTAACTTGCCAAATGGGACAATTAATTCAACTCCCAGGTCTCCCACAGGCAATTGTATTAACTTCATTACAACAACAACATACTCCCACAAGTGCGGTCTGGGGGTCGAGTGTAAGCAGACCATACTCGTACCTCGTGGAGGTAAAGAAACTGTTTCCTAATTATTTCAACCTGCTCATATCAATTCAAGATTCCAACATTCCAGGCCCCTACTAAAAATACATACTTCACACTAGCTAGAATCAAAGACATTGAACTTCTACATTACCTAAATTTTCTGCCCCCACTTTGTTTCGAGGTTTTTTCTCCGATGCAGGCTGGGCAACATTCACTTTCTCCGACAAGAAGCTGCCGGAGGTTGGTGGCGCCGATGCTGAAATGGGCATAGGTGAAAGTGTCCGTGCAACTGCCCCATCAGGGCCATACTTCCTAGGACGCCCCCTTTTCTTCTTCTCTGAGCTGATTGGAAAACCAGAAGCTACCGGAGGTGTAATCACCGGTGATGTTCCGGGCGGTAACGGAGTAGATTCCGTCCTTGATGCCATATGATAGTTTGATGGAGCTTCTGGAGCTATCACTGTAACTCCAGAATTTATGGCTTCCCTTGACTCCATTTTTTCCAGCAGATATTAATGCTTTGCAAACTATTAAAAAAGAGAGTTGAAGAAGTGAGCTTTTCTTACATTTGCCTCAATTTGAAACGACAATTAACAAATACATTGAACAATCAACACAATATTATATTACATCCTTATACTACTCAACTATGTCCCTTGGACTCTTAAAAAATGTTGATCGATACGATTGGATATTTCAAAAGTAGTGCATTTTCTGAAGGATGCAACACGAGTGCAGCAGCATTTTTGAAAACTCCAAGCAACATAGCTTCTCAACCAACATCATTGCACATTACATAAAAAAGAACCCCTTAAAGAACAAACTAAAAGAAAAGAAAAAAGACAATTTTTTTCCTTTCTTTGCTGGAAAAACACAAGATGGTTACCTTTCAGCACTGAAGGAAG
>DF367649.1:4507-19012 GCA_000787875.1 Solanum virginianum | reverse complement strand
ACTTCAAAGCAATAGCTAAACGAACATAAGTAGCAATCAAAGGATAAGCAAGTTTGTCTAAAAAAGCAACCATTTCACGATAAGCAAGGATAAAAACTACTAATAATACTATTTCTCCCTTTAAGTTGCTGGAAAGTGACAAGAAATCAAAACAGGCTTAATACAGATTACGACAAAATGAGACATGATGTGTTATAACTCAAAGCAACATGATGGCACAATTTAAACTGGTGCAAAGCTGGTGCAACATACTATAACTCATTTAACTAGGAAATTTGATATCTCAAATCAAACTGGTGCAAAGCAAAGGGTCCGGGAAGGGAGCGATGTAACCAAGTTCCGCTAATCTGATAATCCTAAGAAAAATATTCAGTAAATGCACATCACAATACCTTCTACTGAGCATGGTCAGTGTTCTTAGACAGACTAGGAAATTTCAGAAGGAAACCAAAGCAAGGAAAATAGAGGCACAGGTGAGAATGAAAATAAAGCTTAAACGACACAGCAAGGGAAATGACAATCCAAATACCGCTTAATCTATCTATTTATGAACCTACAGTGATGCATATGCATACATTAGCACTTAATAAGATAAGAGATGCTCATTACAGTGAAAAGCAGAAAAGCCAATTAGCATACTAACAAGATGCATGCACATAATAACAGGACTTAAAGACATGAAAAATAGATTGACATCATTTCGGAGAACCAGAAGCATCAGCAAGGTGGACTGACAAGCTGAAATTTGATCATTACCGCATGTATTTGAGAGCAAAATCATTTCAACACTAGTTTAATCCCTAGTAGCTTAATAGTGAATAAACGCAACAACAATCTCCTTCAACTGATGTACATAAACAGGGACAGAAACATGACTTTGACATTTTTGGATTGTTTTGAAATATCATCTCTGTTTAAAACACAACGCACATAAGGTAACCTACAACCAACACAATACAGACCCTTAGTACTTAAACGATTGAGGACCAGAAAACAGACAGGAGGCAAAATGATTCAACATGTTAATTAAGCTGTATTCCTCAAAAATAAACTAGTTGTACCTTCAGGAATCAAAATTATCATCAAAACGAACTAACAAGCCGAAATTTGAGCATTACGACACGTATTTGAGAAATAAAATTATTTCAACTTAGTTTCGATACTTTAACAACTTGTCAGTGAATAAGAACTACAACAACGACCAGTTTGAACTAGACAATACTATTTCGCAAAGTTCAGTCACTTTCGTAAATCAGACTTGGAAATGCGAGCTTAAAAAACTAACTTTCATCTCAAACGCAGCAAACCCATAGCATATCAAATTAACAACATTATCTAGTCAGCTACACAATAACCAGAAAGATGACAGTGCACGCATCGTTAAAAGTAAAAAGTTCAGACGAAGATATTACCTTTTGATGAGCAGCATACTGGGACGTGGACGAGCTGAACGAAGACGAACTCACGACACCACGACTCAAGACCAATGACTTGTAATTTCGGAACCCTCGACACTACTTAAATTTGCTGGAAAAAATTCGTTAAAGGAAAGAATCAATTGCAATTGCATTTTATAAGTCAAAGAACGGTTTTCAGTAATCCTTTTCGACTCGAGAGCTCCCAAAATCCGGCCGCCCTTGACAATGAAGAAGAAAGGGGATTATATAGCCCCAAATTAGGGCAAAACAAGAGGGAAAACGGGATTAATTTTGAATTCAAAATTTGAATTCGAGTAGGGTCGATTCCTCCTCGATCTATGACTTTTGGAAGAAAATGAGGACGCGTGGGGAGCATGATGGAGTGGCGTAGGAGAACATTGGGGAAGAAGGGATGGGGAAAGGGTTTTAGTTTCTGGTTGTTTTGGGTTGAAGAATAAAAGGGAAAAAGGGAAAGGGGAGCGTGCGTGAGTGAAAGAGATAAGAGAATTGGGGGCGCGTGGCCCCCACGCACGGGTTTAATAATAATTTTTTAATAAAATAAATAAATATTTTTAAAATTATTAAAATTAAATAAACCGAGTAATTTGTAATGTGGAGGGTAAAAATTCGGTGTCAACAGTTTGTATATAAATCCCATAATTTATTTAGGTTATATTCAGTTATATACACACTTCACTGAAACATAGAAGAAATACCTCTTCAAAAAAAAAAAAAAAAGAGAAAGGAGAAGCAACAGGTTTATGGGAATCTTTTTTGAATTAATTTGTGTATATATAAATAACAAACTTAATTTATAATGGAAGTAAAATAAGGAGCTAAAAAATGAATAAACTGATCTTGTATGCAATGGTTTACGATCTCACTTTAATTGGGATAATTAATCACGAATTCTAGTATATGATAAGTTATACAATCCTACTTTAATAATTGGTCACTGCCACATGGCAGTTTTGATTCAAATTGCAATTGAATTGAGATTCTTCAAGCCTTTTATACATATATAATTTAATATATAAATATATATATATATATATATATATATATATATATATATATATATATATTTTTATTATTATTATTATTTTTTTTTATTTTTGCATTTTCTCACTTTTTTAATTTGATTTTTTTAGTCCCCCCACCCCCAAATTGCTATAAGTTGCAACTAATCTATTGCTAAAACCTATAACTCAATATCTATTGCTAAGACTTGTAATAACATATCTAATATTTGTCATATTAAACATTTATTCTAAAAAGAATGAAAAAGTTAAATAAAAATATATAAATTATATTATAATAATGTATAAAATAATTTTAAAAATTATATATATATAATGTCGAGTTGGTTTGGTCTCGGATTGACTTTTTTTTAGTTAACATCAAACCAAACCATTTATAGTCGGGTTCTTTTTAATACAAAACAAAATCGAACTAACCCACTAATTGAATTTTTTTTCGGTTTGGTGCTGTTTGGTTCTGGTCACCCTCACCTATTAGTGACACATTTTAAAGTCGTGCAGACCTAATTTTGGACAATATCACTAGTGAAATGGATCGTTACTCCCTCTGTTCATTTTTACTTGTTCACTATATTATTGTGAGATATCCAACAATACTTGTCTAGTTTATGAAATCAAGAGATAATTCTACACCTAGTTCTTAATTTACCCTTATCATTAATTATAATCATTTTCCTCTTACATTTTTCAAGATGTTGTCTTTATTATATTTAAAAGGTGATTTGATAAAATTACTCTTATTATTTACTACTTCTTAATTTCTATGCTAAATCAATAAAAAAAATAAAAATAAATCGAAAAAATACATTTTTTACCTCAAAAGATTTGTTTATGTAATAGTAACACTAATGGCCGCAGAATGGACAGTAGATTTAACTTTCGCATTGCCAGTAGCAACAATGTTTCATTCGGCTAATATATAAAAAAAAAAAATATCCCCCTTTCTATCAAGAAAAAAAATATAACATTAATGTTGATCTCAAGTTTTCCTTTCTATTGTCTTCATCTATTTTGTAATAGAAAATGTTAAAATTGATTCAACAATAGTTAACTTTAAATTTCAATTAAAAAGGGATTTAAATTACTTCACCCCAATTTTTTAAAGCTTTTTTTGTTTATAAAACAACGGCATATTTGTTAACCTAATACAAAGTATATCCGTTCTAGTAGTTATTAATAAGTATTTTTTTTAAAGAAAAATAAAGATTCATATTTAACAAAAATCTCTAGGATTTAGAAAAATACAATATAGCTAAAACTTTAACAAATTTCTTTAAAAAGATTGATTAATCCATTTTTGGCAATCCAACTTATGTGGACAATCACAATTATTGATCAAATGTAATCTAAATCCCAGTTGGGATAGTGACAAAAATGAGTCTATGGTATAGTTTCTTAATTCTTACTTACCGTTATGGTAAGATTTTGCCATCAGAAATGCACGTTAAAAGTTGAACAAAGTCGTCACAAATACCGACAACGAGAAAAGAAAAAGAAAAAGAAAAAGAAAAAAAATGGAACTAAAGCTTTCAGTACTAATTACAGAGTGAAGCCAACGACAAGTCTCACCACCCACCCTACCTCGCATGGAGTGAGGATTTCTGAGCTCAATAATGGCGAAGGACACTTGTAGATATGGAATTTATTCTTTGAGGATTTCGTTGTTCGGGTTTATGGTTCCTCATTTGATGGCTGATGCAAGTTGTTTTTGCTTATAGTTTTGTTTATTCTCCTCCTTTTCGATCTAGCTGTCGGTTTCTTCAATTTCTTCAGATCCGAACGGTGTTCGTTTTCATTGGCGTCAAAGTGATGTTGGACTTGGCAAAGCTACTGTTCTTCTCCCGTTGTGCTAGTGAGTTTTTTTTGCTTGTCTAGGTTATACGTGTATTTTAGTTTTTTCTAGTGTGTTCTGGTTGCTGCTGCTCTAGTATTTCCATGTAAATTGTGTAATGGGAACGGTTTATTGATGTATTTTTTATTTAATCTTTTGTTTGCTACTGATTTAGTTGGTTGATTTAGGGTTAATTAGTATAAAATTGATCTCTGTTTGCATAATTTGTGAATTATTAATATTCCAGCTGGAAGATTCAGGTAAATGATTTCCTGCTTTCTTTGTTAGCTGAATTGGAATCTAGTATGTTTTCTTTGAATTGTGAGCTGGTAATGAAGAGTAGCATTCCAATTTTAAAATAGTAAAATGAGAAATTAATGTGAAAGAAGAAGAATATCAATAGATTTGTGTGTGTGTTCATGTGCAAAAAGAAATTACCGCTCTGAGCAGAATTGAAAGAAAAGCAGCAGCTGGTCATAGTTTGGAATACTAATGCCAGTACTGTCATAAAATCTTTAAGGAACCAAGAAAAGGAATGTTCCTTTACAAGACTTGCAAGGAAAACTAAGGAGAAGAAGCTAGAGAGGGAGAGAGAGAGAGAGATTGATATCATTTCACAATAATCCCCAATGTACAAGTCTCCTTCGTTTATACTGCAATTAAGCAGCTAAACTGTTCAACTGACTTAATTTCCCTCTAACGAATTAACTGATCTGTTGTAGTTTTTACATTTGCAGGGTATGACAATTTCAAATACACCGCTCAATACTAACTACTTATCTCGCATGTGAAATTGAATATTACAAATATAAAGTGGAAAATGTATACCAAGTGAATATAGATAGGATTTCTCAACCTCTCACAGGCTTAGATTGAATATCTACTGCGTATACATTTTGTACACCCAACATTATCTTGATATTGGTTTTTACTCTTAATGATATCCTTAATTTTAGTACGAAAAAGTGATGCAAAATTAGTTGCTTCTCAATTTCAAAACTTCTCATAGAATTTAAGGTGACTGTCATTTATATCTTACGTTTAGATTCAAATTCTTAAAGCTAGAATGGAATGATTTACTGTGACCAACTTGACTATTTGATCCCTGATAGATGTTATTTTGTTGAATCGATGCTGTTTCTGCTGCAATTTCTGTCATTGTTCAATTATGTTAGTGTTAACTTCATTTTTCTAACTTCTTGTTAAATGAATTTCAGGGGTATCAAAGAGGGGCCAATCTTTGATGCTGAGGCATTTAACCATTTTATTTTATGTCTTGTCCATCACTAATGCTGAGCTGCCTGATAAGCCATTTGAGCGACAACCTGTTTCTCCAGTCAATAAACCTGTTGAAGCACCTGGCATACCTGATCTGCCCCTGCCAGCAAATGTACCTGGTTTTCATAGGCAGCATAGGAAACATTCTCCTCATGGTGCGCCATGGCTTGGGCTAGCTCCAGCTCAGCCTCCTGATTATGGTCCTTTAGTAACTGCTGTGCACCCTCCTTCCAGTTCTAGCCTATCAAAGCCATCAATGAAGAAAAATGGATTGGTGCCTCCTAGTGCTGGCCTTGCACCCCCACCTAGTACTCTACCTGCGGATTTGGCTCATCCACCACTTTCTCCTCACAGTTCCAGTAAGAATCTTTCTTCTTAATGAATTTCGACCGATGCCTGCTAGGCCTAGCGTATGTATGTCCTATTTCCTCAATTCTCACCAGAAAAAAAAACCCAAGGGGAGTGGGGGAGTGAAGCAGGCAGTAATAGATATGAGGGTCATATATACATTATAATATATAGGGAAAGAAAGCTTCATAAGCAGAAATACATAAAAAGTACCATAAACCATTTGATTTTGAAATGTAGAGTGGTTGGCTTTGGCTTTGAAATTGGTAGGTTTTGGATGTACCTTATTTTGGTTTTCTTTTTTCCGGGGACAATTGTGAGTGATTGGATTTGTGTTCTGGAAGAATATTGGGTTCAAAGAGTGATGGTATTTGGATTTACTTGTTTCCAGAATCCATGAATTATAAACTTTTGAAACCAATCTCTCAAGCGGAAAATATTTTACACTTACATATGGTTAGAACTTACTAATAAAAATTAGCTACATTTCTTAAATTGCTACCAAACTTACCTACAAATAGGTGAAAAATCATGGAACACTACCTTCTCTATGTATGGACCCAACGAAGGGAAACAACAAAAAGTGGATGGGGATGGGCCATAAATCTAAAGAGTGTTTGATACTGAAATGCGAGTATCTGAGTGAAAAAGATGGAATAGTTTAATGTTGAGAAATCAGAATCCATGGTTGGTTTTGTTTGGAAAAGCTGATTTCCTTCAACGACTGCTGGTTTCCAAAATGATTTTATACCCAAACAACAATAGTGTTTGGTTTACAATATGGAGCTTTCTGCGATCTTTTGGTGCATCTAGAATGAAAGGAATCGTAAATGTTTTGATGGGACTTAAACTCCTAACCAAATTCTTAAATCCAACTGTTTGGTCATCTTATATAGCTGGTTCAACCAGGCCCTTGTAACTAATGTTGAACTTTTTAGATTATGTTTGCTCTTTAGTTATTTATTAAGTTCTTGTACAGGAGCAGGTACCTTCTTTTGCTGTAATTTTCCTCCTTGCATCTTCTTGATGCCTTCTAATGAAATTTCTTTACTTCATTGGAAAATATAATGGGAGTGATATTTCAAATATATTCCCACTAGTAGAATTTATAGAACTCACTTAAATACTGACTCATTAGCTAACTATCCTTTGGTGTGGCTAAGTTCAAATGTATGTAAGAATCAAAACCCATCTCCTTATCCATGAAGATATATCTCCACATTTATGTACAGTTTTTTTGTTTCTCTTTTTGGCAGACTGTTGTGGACAAGATATGGTGCTCAAGCGAGGAAGCCAGGACTGCGAGTGTGTTTACCCATTAAAGATCGACCTTCTTCTCTTGAATGTCTCATCAAATCCTAATTGGAAACTTTTTCTGATTGAATTTGCTTCACAATTAGGTTTAAAGGTGTCTCAAATTGAGCTAATTAACTTTTACATGGTGGATCTTTCAAAGCTAAATATATCCATGGATATCACACCAGACAAGGGAGTTAGCTTATCGTTTGATGAGGCTTTTGCTGTAAACACTTCATTATCAATGCATAAGATCAAACTAGACCCAACACTAGTGGGTGGATACCAATTGCTCAACATAACCTTGTTTAAGCCACCAGTTTCATCACAAGGTACTTGCTTCTGGTTATATTTCACGCCTGAAGTGCAGGATAATTTTCTCTAGCATTGGCTGATTTGGGGGTGGGTGGATCTTATCAATCTCTCAATTCAAATATCTTTTCATATTTCTTGAATTAACTTTTTCTTTGATATGCAGCTCCTCGTTCTGCTATGTCACCAGTTGAAGTAGCTCCGAAGCTGCCTTCAGCTCCTGCAGTAACAGCATCTTCACACAAAGGGAGACATCCGAGTTTAATTCTTATTGTTGGGATTGTTGCTGGCATCTTAATCATCACTATCATAGCAACACTCTGTTTTCGTTTCTGTGGATCTAATCATGGACAGAAGAAAGGTTCCCACAAAGAAGCTGGTAAGTGATCCTGTATATTTAGTAATCAGTGGACTTATGAAACTATCCTGGATTTGGACTGTCTTCTTCTTAAAGTTCCACCCGCTATTAACTGAAATTTGGTTGCTGAACAGAAGAAACAACAAGGATGAAAAACAATCTCTCTTGTTAGCTAGGACTAGTATTACTTGAGGATTAATAGAAGCTTGATCAATAACTCCAGCGAATTTCTGATTTCTGGTCAAAGAAGGAAAAAAAAAAGTCTTTAGAACGTTTTCATTAATCTTTCATTCAGAAGTAATGTTATTTATGAGTTCTCTCCCCGACTGCAGAACTTTGGGTTGCATATGGCATCTTGAGCTCTCGTAGTTTCTTGTCTATGAGCTTCTTAAAATGGTTATTCTACCTGAAAACAGATGGCTGGTTATTCTACTTGAAAACTGATGGCTTAAAGCCACAATACTGATGTTATTTCACAACCACAATGCTTATACTTGACTACAGTTTCCATTGAACCAAAATATCGGTAACTGCTGATAATAATGAAGAAACTGGAACTCCATGAAGCTATTTTTCTGCTAACCAAAAATATTCTTATTGGTTCTTTTTAATGCACAATATTAAAACTATAAATGAGATGTTTTTCTTTTTTAACTTGTTGCACCACCTAACACTCTAGCCTTACAAAATTTCACTTGTATCTTAATTTCTTGATAGAAAAACCAATGCATGCGGGCAGTGTTCCAGCTCAGGGATCGTTTCCCCATCCAACTAGTACACGGTTTCTTCCATATGAAGAACTGAAAGAAGCTACAAATAACTTTGCACCATCTAGTATACTTGGAGAGGGCGGCTTTGGCAGAGTTTACAAGGGTGTGCTTAGTGATGGTACTCCTGTTGCAATAAAAAGACTTACTAGTGGAGGCCAACAAGGAGGGAAAGAGTTTCTAGTTGAGGTTGAGATGCTTAGTAGGCTGCATCACCGTAATCTTGTGAAGCTTGTTGGTTACTATAGCAGTCGAGAGTCCTCACAGAACCTACTGTGTTATGAGCTTGTTTCAAATGGGAGTTTAGAGGCTTGGCTTCATGGTAAGTTTTTTTGTGATTTTATCCTTTGTCAACTTAACAACTAAAGAGCTACATCATCCCCTTGCTATTTTAATGTGTGATTTGCTTATCTAGTAAGAGGTCATATAAAGGGAAGGTAACTCCAACTGTAACGTGTTGACATTCCTTACATAGCTGGTTTATTTGTAATGGTTCAGCTCGCTAGTGATATTGTTTGCTATGGGCCTAGATCCGCATGGCTTTAAAACGTGTGACTAGAGTGTAAGGCCTGCTTACTTATATACCCACATCTCTCCCGTGTTTTGCCGATGTGGAACTTCTTATCCTAAGTTAGATTGGCACACTATTGCTGATGGAAATAAATGTAAATTCTCACATATGTTGTCCAAAGTCTCGAAAGTCATTTTAATGGTTACTTAACTATTCTACCATTATCCTAAAACTTGGAGTGGATATTGAGATTCTATAATGCAGTATTAGAGTATGTAGAGATAGAGATCTTCAAGTATCATCCCTCATAAAAAATGAATTTGCATGTCTTGGGCCCAGGAAAAAAATCAGCCCTGTGCCTGAGGAGGAGGTGTTTGCAAGTTTAAGCAGAAGTTAGAAGTGTCCTCTTTCAAACGGTTTAAGTTTCTAGACAAGGTGGTTGCACAAATCAATTTTTAGACCTATTCAACTTATCAAGTTTAACCATAAAACTTGTTGCGGTAATACAAAAAAAATTTAGTTCGACAGTTGCATTCTTTTGCTTCAGGCCACTTGGGATTAAACTGCCCACTGGATTGGGACACAAGAATGAAAATTGCGCTTGATGCAGCGAGAGGACTTGCATACTTGCACGAAGATTCTCAACCTTGTGTTATCCATAGAGATTTTAAGGCATCAAATATATTGCTCGAGAACAACTTTCATGCTAAAGTTGCTGATTTTGGCCTTGCAAAACAGGCCCCCGAAGGCCAGGCAAATTATCTCTCAACTCGTGTTATGGGCACATTTGGGTTAGTGTTTCTTTGTCGTCATATGCTTCTCTAAGATATAACATTGACTAATTTGGGAAGCACTGTTTTGCAGGTATGTAGCCCCTGAATATGCCATGACTGGGCACCTATTGGTAAAAAGTGATGTGTACAGCTATGGGGTTGTCCTCCTTGAGCTGTTGACAGGAAGGAGGCCTGTAGATATGGCACAACCGTCAGGGCAGGAGAATCTTGTCACTTGGGTGAGTGTTATGCTGTTGGTTCTTTCTTATACTTATTACGTCTCTTACTTCAGATCATACAATTGTAGTTTTCCATTTACTTATCTTCAGAATTCAAATCTCCATTTGTTCCCCTTTCGGTTACTTCATAAAATTTGAGACTTATTTTGCCATTGGACTCTCCTTGAAAGAGGCTGCTAAAAGAAAGGGCTCTGTTTTATTTTCAGGCCAGACCAATACTTAGAGACAAGGATCGTTTGGAAGAACTTGCTGATCCAAGGCTTGAGGGGAAGTACCCAAAGGAGGATTTTGTGCGGGTTTGCACAATTGCAGCAGCTTGTGTTGCTCCGGAAGCTAGCCAACGGCCTACAATGGGAGAAGTAGTTCAATCGCTCAAAATGGTTCAGCGAGTAACTGAATACCAGGATACTACCATAAATTCAGGCGCTCGACCTAACATAAGGCAGTCGTCTACAACCTTTGAATCAGATGGTACCTCATCTATGTTTTCTTCTGGTCCTTACTCTGGTTTGAGCATCTTTGAGAATGACGTATCTAGGGCAGCTGTATTCTCAGAAGATCTTCATGAAGGAAGGTGAAGATTGTTGGAGGGCCTTCCAATTCTCTCATCTTTCAATCATAATGCAGCGGAAGGGGAGAATTTGAAGTGGGTTGGCCGAAGGTTAAGACGACCCTGCAGAGTGGATCTGCCAATGCTTTGGAGAATCTATTGGTTTCTTTCATCCCCTGTAGAGATCCCACTGTTCAATTTTCCCTATATGGCCATTCTCTACTTGTTGGATGAGAGCCTGTATATATGTAATGGGTTGATATTTGATGACAGTGGTTCAGTTGAAGCGGGATAAAGGTTTAAGTGAATTTCTTCTTCTTAAGTTTTTTTTTTTTTTCTGTGTCTGATGTTGCCATGTTGTCATCATTGATTCTTAGTGGCACAGTACCTTGAGTTTATAAACTACGTGCACTTATTTCAAGAAAAAATATGGCTTTTCAAGTGCTTCTAAAATCTCTATAAAAGTATTTTCAGTTGCCAACTAGCTTTAACATTAGGAGATATGATAATCACGTACTACCAGTTCAACGGACAACTTTCCCTTGCTATTAATTGATGAAAGTTGAATACTTTCCTTGGAGATAGTTCTGGCGGATAAAGACACCAAAATGATATATGTGAATTGTGATAACCTAGGTTACTATATCAAATTTATGATATTAGTACTCCATATGATAACCTAGGTTACTATATCAGATTAGAACACAAGTCTCAAACTGGGAAAGGCATATTCCCCAAAAAATTCCTGGGAAATAATGAAAAATATCCCCCCCCCCCTCCCAAGTTGCTATGAAATGCTTGAAAATTCGAGGACCTTTAAATTGTACTCTAGTCCGAACCAGCAACCTTTGCGCCATTTTGATAATAAAAAAGTTGCATGAAAACAACTTCTTTCGATATGAAAAAAAGTTACTGCAATATTCTTTCAGTAACCAATAATGAATTACTAATATCTCTTCGAACAACACCTTTGGGGTGTGTGGGTGTTTGGGGGGGGATTAAGTCTAAATTAGTGAAAAAGATAGATCATACGAAGGTCGATCCCGGCTCAAAACTCAATAAAATTCCTTGTATTTTAGCTTTGCAACTCGACTTGATTTTTAGGCTCAGCTCACCTTCTGGGGTGGATATATCATTGTCAGTGTAGGTTCAATTGAATCATAATATTTGACACATAATATAAATTTATGTGTACACATTTATTAAACTTGCAATAAATAGCAAACATTAGTCCCTTATTTTAAAATATAATGAGTTTACTATTAAAAATCTCAAAGAACCTGAACCTAAAAAATTTAAATTTTGAATTAGTCTCTGTTAAATTCAGTTCAATTTGATCAGTTTACTATTAAAAATCTCAAAGAACCTTAACCTAAAAAATTTAAATTTTGAATTAGTCTCTGTTAAATTCAGTTCAATTTGATCTTCTTGATCAAGTCGACTTAACTAGGTACTGAAGTAGGTTTGATTGGATTAGGCTCGACTTGGCTCCAGAGGAGCTACATCTTCATGAGAGGGTAATTCTCTAAAGAAGTCAATTTTAAATACTACTCTTAGTGTCCGTCCGCCAGTAATTTGTTTGTCTTACTTTTAATTTTTTTTAAAAATATATTTTTTAATAATTGTTCCATTATAACTTTTTACATTATATGTTTAATGTTTAATATCATAAGATTGAACGACTATTATACATATTTTAAATTTAAGATCACAAGATTTAACATTCTTCTTTATTTTTAAAAAAATTTGCGGCAAGTCAAAATCAGACAAATAAATTAAAATGGACAAAATATTATTATCCTCCCTATCCTATATAAGTTGTCCACATTATTAAAAACTAAAAATAGCAACTGCAATTATGTCACGTGATCAAGATAGAATTAATTGTTTTTTTTTTCATTTCTAGCCATTACAATTAAGTCTTTTGAAAGTTTACAAGTTTGTGAGGTTTCAAAAAAGTTTCTTAAAGGTAAATTAATAATTTTACGCTTCTTATGATTTCTCAAGGGAAAAGTTGATAGTTAATTAATATGGGATGGAGGGTCTCTCCATTTTATTTTATTTGGTCCCTATATTCAAAATAGGGGTTCTAATTTACTTGTTTATTTTAAAAAATTAAGAGAATTTTATTATTTTGTTTCTCATACTACCCTTAATATTAAATAACTAATAAAGTCATAGTAATTAAATTTAGAATTTCAAAACATTATTAATAAGGTTAATTTAGTAAAAGAAGACGATAATGACAACAACAATAATATATTCAATGAAATTTTGTAAGTGGAGTTTGAGGAAGTTAGAGTGTATGTACGCCTCACCATTACCTCGTAGAGGTGTAGAGATTATTTTCAAAAGACTCTCGGCTCAAGTGCAACGATCTCATCTATAAAGAGAAAGAAAACACTGAGAGAAAATTTAACAATTAATAAGAGAAGCATTGCAAAGTCTACAAGAAAAGAATATGAATAATAACAAAATAGTGCAATTATCAAAATATAATAAATAGATGATGAAAAATATAAAAAAAACTAGAGCTACAAGTATACAACTAGTACAACGACAGACACCAATAAGCCTGAACCCCTCGAAAGCAAAGGAACATTCTACTGCCTACTAGCGTTCTACTTTAATACGACCTTCACACCTTTCTATATAAGATTAGGGGTGACAATTTCAATCCATATAAGAAAAAAGGAACTTATTTTACCCATATTTTCTAAATGGGTAAATATGGGTTGATCCATTTTAAGAGTTCATACAAATATAGTCAAAATGGATAAAATATGGGTACCCATATAGACTCATAGATCCCCCAACTCATATTAAAAAATTCTTAATTGCTATAAAAAATTCTTAATTGCTCTAAAAAAATTGCGTGCATGATATTTTTTTTATGTTTCTTAAAAAAATTTGGACCGGGGTGGGGAGGAGGGGGGCAAAAATAAATTAACTAATTCAATTTTTTGATTCGGTGTCTGTAGGGAGCAAAAAAAATTAACTTCTTTTATTGGGGCGGGCATAAGTATTGAAAAGTCGAACCAAACCAAACTAATGCGATTTTTTGGTTAGGTGTCGGGGTGAGGGCAAAAAAATTAACTTTTTAAAATTTTTTATTGGGGTGAAAATAAATACCGAAAAATCAAAAAATCGAACCAAATCAAACTAATTCAATTTTTCGTTTCGGTGTCGGGGTGGGGTGGGGGCAAAAAAAATTAAAATTTTTTTATTGGGACAAGCATAAATATCAAAAAATTGAAAAATTGAACCGAACCAAACTAATTCAATTTTTCGATTCGGTGTTGGGGCGGAGAGAGCAAAAAAAATTATTATTTTTATTTGAGCGGGTATAAATATAAAAAAATCAAAAAAATCAAAGCAAATCAAACTAATTCGGTGTGGGGGTGGGGGCAAAAGAATTAACTTTTTTTTAATTTTTATTAGGGCGGACATAAATACCAAAAAATCGAACCAAACCAAACTACTTCGATTTTTCAGTTCGATTTCGGGGTGGGAGGGGGGGGCAAAAAAAAATCAACTTTTTAAATTTTCTTTTTATTGGGACGGATATAAATACCAACAAATTAAAAAATTCAACCAAACCAAACTTATTCGGCTTTTCGATTTGGTGTCTGGGTGGGGGGCAAAATTTTTTTTAATTTTTTATTGAGATGAAAATAAATACCGTGAAATTGAACCAAATCAAATTAATTCGGTTTGTGTGCATGATTTTTTTTTTCTTAAAAATATTGAAGTAGAAATTTTTTTAAAAAAAATTTACGATATA
>DF367650.1:5105-22095 GCA_000787875.1 Solanum virginianum | reverse complement strand
TAATTTATGAAATGAAGAAAAGTGAATTTCCTATTTTCTCTAGCCTTGGCCGTGGGTTTGGTTTTGGTTCTCTAAGTTTCTTGATCATTCTCTAAGTGATAAGATGATGAAATGAGCTAAAGGAAATATCTTACATGTATATATAAATATATACACATAAGACTTGCCAAGTGTGTGTGGCCCACACCACACTTGGTCCAACCAAAATTTTACACAAGTCAAGTAGGCCCAATTAGAAGTTGACACACATCCAAGTGGGTCCTACCTCATCTTCAAGAACCCAACTTTTAATAATTCCACTTTGGTCCCAAATTTTCCCAATTGTTCTAATGCACGAAATGCGGGTTCTAACAGCTACAGAGGTTGAGGTAGGAAAGTTATATGCAAAATTCTCCAAGTGTGAGTTCTGACTTGATTCGGTGGTATTCTTAGGGCATGTGGTGTCCAAAGAGGGGATTAGAGCGGATTCGGCTAAGGTTGAGGTAATTAGAGGTTAGATAAGGCCTACTTCAGCTACCAAGATTCACAGTTTTATTAGATTATTTGGGTATTATTGATGGTTCATTTAGGATTTTTCTTCCATTGCAGCCCCATTGACCAGGTTGACTCATAAGAATGTAGGTTTCCATTGGTCTGATGAGTGTGAGGCGAGCTTCTAAAAGCTCAAGACTTTGTTGACTTCAGCTCCCATTCTGACATGACCTGAGATAGGTGTGAACTTTATAGTATATTGTGATGCGTCAGGAGTGGGTTTTGGTGGTGTATTGATGCAAAAGGTTAAAGTGATTGTTTATGCTTCTAGACAATTGAAGGTTCATGAGAAGAATTATCTTATCCATGACTTAGAGCTAGCAACTGTGGTTTTTGTGCTTAAGTTGTGGTGTCATTACTTATATGGTGTACATTTTAAGATGTTCACCGATCATAGGAGTCTTCAATATATATTCAGTCAAAGGGATCTGAACTTGAGGCAATGTAGGTGGATGAAGTTGCTAAAGGACTATGATTTGACCATCTTTTATCATCCGGGGAAGGCTAATATGGTAGCTGACGCCTTGAGTAGAAAGATTTCTAGCATGGGGAGCCTAGCCGCCATTCGAGTGGAAGAGCAAGCTTTGGCTAGGAATGTTTAGCATCTGGCTAATGTCCTAGTCAGGTTATAACTTTTTGATAAGGGTGGTGTACTTGCTTTCATTTAGGCTCGTTCTTCCTTGATAGACCAGATTCGAGAGCATCAGTTTGAGGACGAAAAGTTGTGTCTCATCAGAGACAAAGTGACTAGAGGAGAGGCTAAGGAACCGGTGCTTGATCTTGATGATGTTTTAAGGATTGGAGGTTAAGTTTGTGTACCTAAGGTGGGTGACTTGATTAGATTAATTCTTGAGAAGGCTCATTCTACTTGTTATTCCATTCATCTAGGAGCAATGAAGATGTATCATGACCTAAGTCAGCACTATTAGTGGTATGGTATGAAGAAGGATATTTCACAGTTTGTGTCCAAGTGTTTAACTTGCCAGCAGGTTAAGTGTGAGCACCAACAGCCTGGAGGTGAGTTATAGAGGATGCCCATTTCTACATGGAAGTGAGAGTGGATCACCATGGATTTTGTGGTGGGTCTGCCCACTACCGTGGGTGGTTATGACTTTATTTGGGTAGTCATGGATCGATTGACAAAGTTCGCCCATTTTATTCCTGTCAAGGTTAAGTATACAATAGAGAAGTTGGCTGAGCTATACATCAATCAGATAGTTAGACTACATGATGTGCATGTTTCTATCATTTCTGACCTGGGTTCACTCTTCACTACATATTTTTGGAGCGCCTTGCAGCATAGTCTAGGTACTCAGCTGGATATGAGTTCAACCTTTCACCCTCAGATAGATGGACTGTTTGAACGAACTATTCAGGTGTTGGAGGATATGCTTAGAGCGTGTGTGATCGATTTTGGTTCTCGTTGGGACTAACACTTGCCCTTAGCAGAGTTTGCCTACAATAATTGTTATCACATTAGATGCAGAATTTCTTAGAGATGCCATGGAGTAGGTCCATATGATTCAGGGTGGATTACAGACGGCCCAGAGTCAAAAAAAGAGTTATGTAGATAGGAGGGTCTGAGCATTAGAGTTTATGGAGGGCGATCACGTTTGGCTCAGAGTATCACCCACGAAAGGTGTGATGCTATTCGGTAAGAGGGGAAAGCTTAGCCCTCGATTTATTGGCCCATTTGGGATTTTGGAGTGAGTTGGAGAGGTGGCCTATAGACTGGCTTTGCCACCTAGCTTATCATCTATACATCCTGTGTTTCATGTCTTTATGCTCTGGAAGTATATGCTAGACGAGTCTCATATGCTCTCGTTTGATTCGGTGGTGTTGAGTCCAGACTTGTCATTTAAGAAGAAGCCTATAGCTATATTGGATAGACAAGTCCAAAAGCTTAGAAACAAAGAGATTGTTTCCGTGAAGGTGCAATGGAAGAATCGTCCAGTTAGAGAGCGACTTGGGAGACAGAGTTTGACCTGCGTGCTAAGTATCTCCATCTCTTCGAAGCTTCAGGTACTTTCTTCTTCAAGGACGAACATGATGTTTAGTGGTGGATAATGTAATGACCCGTCAGGTCATTTTGAGAATTAGTTTCTTTATTTCCTAAAAGATTTGCCTCGTAAAATTTTAAATATGTATTTTGGACTATTCGATAACTATGGCAATTTAATTCATGGGTCAATTTAAATAATTACTATAAGTGGTGGACTAATTGTTAAATTCTTTAAGAGTCTATATTATTTGACCCATATACATTAAATTAGGTTAGTGGGGTTAACAATTTCAGAAGAAAAATTAGAAAAGAGAAGAGAAATAGTACCTATACCGAGAATGACCAGTGCACCAGGTAATTGTCAAACCCCATTTCTTATTTGCTATATATGGATAGAACATAGATATATTGACCCTTATTACTTTATAATGATTTAGTAATTTGAGAAAATTGGAATTAGGGCAAAACCTTGGGCTTCGTGCCAAGTGGGGGATAAAGACTTGTTCATTTTTTTAAATCCTTGATTAGCAGTACTGGATAGGTATATATATGTATATTTTTGTTGCCATTGGATAATACATACACCTCTTGTCAATTCATGCTTCTGCGCATATATATATATATATATATATATATATATATATATATATATATGTTATATCTTGTATTAATATTTGAGAAATTGAGACTTAATTCAAGGGTTTGAAACTTTGAAAATTAATAGTGGAATTGGTTAGTTTTTGGATTCAGACTAGAGACATAGTAATATAGGTATAATTAGTTTAAAAATCTTATTGTGAATTCTTATTTGATTAGATTGAGGTGCTTTGGATTCTATTTGAAAGGGGAAGACCCAAGTCTCGTAGTGAGTGTTCAAAATTATTAAGACAAGTGAATTCCTTAACCTTTGTTAAGTATATAGAATCTTGTGCTTCCTTGTGTGAGGTGTTGAGGATGATTTTGAAGTATTGGGTTAGTATTGATGTTGTACCAAAACTATGTTGTTGTGAATTGTGCATTGTATTAAAATTAGTCATTTTCTCATTATTGTATAAACATGCGTATTTGCATTGACTTTTATGACGAGTATTATGTGGACTGAAAAAGAATAAGAATTAAAGAGGATGTACCATTTCGACATACGTATCGCACGTTGCTATAGATACTATGATTCGAGGGTTGTGTCGCACGCCGCAATATTTGTATGGACTAAAAGTCCTCAATATGTCCCGGACTGTGAGGCAGCGGGTGTGTATCACTAGGTCAGACATGCATCATTATACTTGACATTGCATTGTACTGCATTACATATCATTATCATTTATGAATTTGCGAATGCCTTTTGTGAAACTTGTGATAGATGCACTTGATCCCTTGTATTGTTAATATATAATAATTGGTGTGGTTATTGAGCTATATGCTATGTACATTGTGAACTGTTAGGCTGACTAATTTTGTGCAGGTTGTAGTTGTGGGGGGTTTGGTTGGAGTGTTAGGGGTACCTGTATTATATATTACTTAATTTTGTGTTTAGTAGTTCACTTGCTAGGTACCGTGTGTTTGGTACTCACCTCTTGCTATAACATTTTTGTAGGTTACGTGCCCGAATCGTCGTGATGCTCTCTACTCTTCCTTGTCCGAAGCTTCCTATGGAGATTGTGTGAGGTAGTTGTTTGCATCCTAGCTGACTTCTCACTCCTATTTATGATTTTATTCTACTCTAGAAATAATATCATTTGACACTTGTGTTTTCTTTCGAATATATTGTAATACGTTAGAAGCTTGTGCACGTGACAACCAGGTTTTGAGGATTTTAAAAAAAAAATTAAGTTGACTTATCATCCGTAATTGAACTTTAATTTTTATTATAATTCTACATTTTTAACGTTATAGATGGGTTATAGGCTAACTTGTCTTGGTTGGATGATACGAGTGTCATCATGCCCATTTTTGGGTTGTGACAGAACATCATATATAAGTCTCTCTTCCTCTTTTTATATTGCACAATCAATTCCTTACTATATAAATGACTTTAATAATTAAATGTCCCAATATTAAATCTAATTAATTCTCAGCAAAAGTCATACCCCTCATCATCCTCATCTTCATCATCCTCTGATAAACTTTTATAATATGGCTTAACAGTTTATTACCTCTATAATTATTGCAATTTTGAATATTATATATATTTTTGTATGATTGGATAATGTACTTCAGCTTCTCATCTTACGAATAATCTCCTTAACCTCCCCCAAACTTTATACCTCTTCAATACTCAAATTATCTATGATTCTTAAAGTTTTCCAAATTTCCCAACACAATATCCTCTGCCCCCCACTCCCAACCCCCCAAATCATTCACAGGTTTATGAAAGAAGATTTGCCATATTTGTATAATGTGTGCCTTAATTATTAACATCTTACCTTCCTCATTTTTGTGCTTTACTTGATATAGATCCCAAATCCTCCTCTCTCTCGCCTTGACAAATTTATACAACTCTTATGCTCAATTTTGTTTTTTATAATCTTCATATAAATGTGGTCCTTTTGATTATTTTGACGAGTTAATATCACAGATAGTCACTCAACTATTGAATCCTTTTACAGAAAGTCATTCAACTTTCATTTCTAACTACAAAGTCACTCAACTATGACTTTTTTCCTCAGAAAGTCATTCAATTTTGATTTTTAACTCAAAACGCACTCAACTATCAATGTTTTACTCTTAAAGTCACTCAACCTATTTAATTAACTTTTATTTCTAACCAATATTTAAAAATTAAAAATATATCCATTTAAATCCTTTAATGACTCACCCCACTTGATCCGGCCTCCTAAAAATATAATATGAACCTAATTATTTGATTTTTTCAAATCTAATATTTTTTTCGCAAAAAATTATTTGATTTCAAATTTTAAAATAAGCATAAAAAATGCATTGCAAGTGACAAGATCTCATTCAAATATCCTGAATACAATAAAAAATCATGAGATCCAAGAATTCAACACAAAATGATAATTTATTGGAAAAATTTTATAATTAGCATTTATAAGATAAGATATTTCAAGTTATAACAACATTTTTTTTCTTTCGAGTTTTAACACAAAAAAATATCAGCCTATAAAAAATTTTCATTATTTCATTAAAATAAAAATAAACGAAAAAAATATTTAAAAGATTAGTTATTAAATTCGATTGGCTTATTTTGAGGAGAGGATAATTGAAATAAACCTCATTTCCTTAAATGTCTCAAATTTGTTCACTAATTATGGACATTTATCATCCAAAAATATATTTGAAATTATTTAGACTACTTGCCATTTATATTTCATTTTCTATTTTCATCTTGTTTACGACTATAAAAAATAAAAAAAGAATCATTTCAGTAACAATGGAAATTAACAGTTTCGTGTCCATTCTAATATAGCATAGTGGTAGATGAGATTCGACAGGTTAGACTAATTCTGGTATTTCTTTGGTATTTACAGTTTCGTGTCTATTCATTTTTTTTACTTTTTCTGCGTTGACCACACAAGAACGATAGAAAACACAATCAAGAACTTGTGGTTAATTGAAAAACTTCGATTATTATAGATGCTAATGTGGCCTATAATGACATAATTCAATAAGAATTATGTATAAGCCTAGTTGAGTTCTATGATATTTTTTAATACGAGTTTATGCAGGGAAATATGTTTATTTTAAATTGGAAGCAATTATGTATGACTCGCGCACTCTATATAAAAGTCTAGTTGATGTATAGTTGCGCAGATAGGTGTTGATACCTATATGAATGAACTGGAAATTAAGTATATCATTAGTCAAAGGTGTCCACCGATATATATACACAATGATATGGGTGTTCGCATCTACTTAGATAAAAAAAAAGGGTGTCTGTTGATTTTTTTCTAAAATACCCTTTGAGCGTTACAGTGAATAGTCATGGTGTAGATCCTATGGAGTGTGGTATAATTGTAGAACAACCTGAGAATTTGGTTGGTCCAGCATCAAATATGCCAAATTTGTACCCCACTGGCGTATTACGGTTGATTGGAATGAATACAATTGAAGATATTGATGCATTGGCTACTCGAGAATCAGATATAATCTCAGATGCATCGAATTTGACCGTTGAATTGAAAAAAGTGTATCTGATCTTAGGTGTATTTATACGCCTAAATAGTCAAAAATCCCATAAATAAAGTGGCATTCGAGGGACAAATCATGATGTTTCAGATCTTTTTATAATTATTTTGTGCACTTTGCTAATGTTGTACCAATTGCACCAAGTTCTTTTGGTTTTTCATGAATATGTACTAGCAAACATTGCTTCAGAATGATACAAGAACCAAGTGGGGACATCAACACGGTGCAAAGTCAAGAAAAAGTTTTAACACCTGGTCTACGTTCAGATCTGCACTGCGGACCAGTGTTAAATGGTGCTTTCTGAGTCAGCCAACAAAAATAGCAAATGGGCAAAAAGTAAGCTAAGTCTGTGACGCGGATTTGAGTAAAAGTTGGGGAAAGCCAAATTTTCAAGGATTTTTAGTGCTATAAGAGATCCTACATTTGTTGTAATTCATTATCCTGTATTGTTGCGTCTTATTCTGGATGAAAATTAGTGAAGGAAGAAGACAAACAAGTTCTTCAAACCTTTGGTTAGTTTTATCTTTAAATTTATTATTTTGATTATGAGTTTGAATATGTATTTGATGTGTAATCTTGATATGAACTGCTAAACTCACCATCTTCTGGGATTGTAACTTAGACAATGTTTTAGTTGTTGAATTTGTATATTTCTGAATCAGTTGTGATTGTTCTTATACTCCTTAAATCATCCACTTTTAAGCTTGATCACCTTGAAAATGAACTTGTTGTGTATCATGAATTCGAAACATGTTGTGATGCATAGAACATAGGTAATATAAGAAGCTTGTTTGATTTATGAAAATAAATTAATTTGTGTATTGGAGAATTGTGACAACTACCTCTACACCTTGCTCGATCAAAATAAAGGATAAAATCTTTAAGACGTTTTTATTGGATTGTCTATCCCCGCTCAACGATTTAGTTAGGGAAACACTAAAAATAAGCTAAAACGAGGTGTGCAATCCTATTTTGGTAATTTCAACCCTTTGAATCAACAATCCACAACTAAATTATAAGTGTAATGCTTAATAACTAATTCGGCGTCGACAAAGTTTCAATCCCAAAAATTTATTTATATTGATATTTAATCACAAAAATCAACTTGAGTATAATCATACTTCCTAATTTTTAATGGTTCATAAGCTAGTTTTTAATAATACTTTTAATCAAATTTCATTCAATTTTTCATCAACATAACAATTTGGAAAATTACCAAAGTATATCAAGTCTCTTGGGTTCAACATTCCGATCCTTAAAAGACCATTGTATTACTTATTTCAATTACGTACACTTGTGTGTGCTAGGAGCGAATAAGTTTTTGGCGCCAGTGTCGGGGACTTGAAACATAATTTTGGTAACTTTTGAAGTTGTTTGTATTTAAGTATTTGCTGCATTTGATCTTATTTGTGCTTTATTGCAAGTAGTGGATTTCTAAACTGGAAAGTCATGAATCTTACTTTCATCAATCTAAGAAGAGAGTAGGAGATGTGTTTCATATTCCTCCGGTTGAGCTTATTAATCAAGAGGATAACAAAGAAAAGTTGGATCTCATTGAAAGAGGAATGGTTGAAGAAAATCCACCCGCATTACCAGCTCCTAGACCATTTCTGGACATGGCAATTCCGCGCACTACAAATGTTACTAGTTGTTTTATAAAGCCTGAGCCAGGTGGTAGATGGGAACTTAAATAGAACATGGTCCAATTATTACACTCAACCGGATAATTTACCGGGCTGCCACACGAGGACCCTCATGTACATCTCCAAAAGTTCTTAGAGATTGTTGATATATTTATTCCTATAGGGGTGAATTGAGATTATGTAAGAATGACTTTGTTTCCATTCTCACTCTTGGGGGAAGCACGAAGGTGGTAGCAAATTGAACCACCCAATTCCATAAATTATTGGAATATACTTGCTCAAAAATTTCTTATTCGATTCTTTCCCTCTGGTAAGACTACTAAATTAAGAAGTGAGATTTTGAGTTTTAGACAAAGGCCTGGAGAAAATTTAAATCAAGATTGGGAAAGGTTCAAAACTCTTCTTATATATTGCCCTCATCATTATCAATCTAATAAGGTGTTAGTCCATACCTTCATTAAAGATTTGGAACCAAATACCAAAATTCTTTTAGATTCTGCTAAAGTTGGGCAAGCCTTAGAGAAAATATATGATGAGTTGTACACACTTCTTAACCGTATAGCACAAGAAAATCCAGAATGGAATGGAGAAACTAATCGAGCGGTGGTTCTGAAACAGGCTGGTATGTTAGAAATAGATGCTACAACTTCTTTGCAGGTAAAAATATTAGCCATGCAAAATTTGATGACTATCCAATTCAACAACTTGATGTTGGGTCAACAACAAAAGGCACCGACACCTTTAGGTCAACATTCCACATCCGTAAACTTGGTGCAATACCAACAAAACAATTGGTGCGAGGTATGTGTAGGAGGTGATCATATCGTTGAGTTTTGTGGGTCAAATGTGGAGGCCGTGAATTTTGTGGGAAATGCAAACCGAGGTAGTTACCAAGGATTCAGAAACTCCTATAATCCAAATTGGAGAAATCATCGAAATTTCTCTTGGAGTGGAAATCAACACAATTCGGGGCCATCTCAATCTCAAAGACCTCAAGGAGGACAAGCATATTACAATCAACTGATAAAACAACCGACAAAATAGGCTAATCCGAATACTATGTCGGATAGTGAAGTCCTAAGGCAAATCTTGGCAAATCAAAATCTTTAAGAAGAAGAGATTCAAAGGCACAAGCAAAATCTCCAAAACTTGGAGAAACAATTGGGGCAATTAGCAAACTCAATAAATCCTAGACCCCAAGGTGGTTTACCGGGAGACACCGATCCAAATCCCAAGCAAGTCCATGTTGTGAGTACAAGGAGCAGGAGGCCATTAACCGAGTTAACCCCAAAGAAGAAAGAAGTGGCTAGACCAATCACAGTTCAAATTGATAAATTCGAACATCCTAGCATATCCAATAATGAGTTATTTCCATTGCCTAATCCAGCCCCTCCATTTCCTCAAAAATTTAAAAAGAAGAAAGAGGACGAGGGCTTCCAAAAGTTCATTAGGCTTCTTAAACAGGTACAAATCAACTAACCTCTTATTGATGTTTTGCAGGGTATCCCAAATTATGCTAAGTACAAGAAGGATATTGTTGCAAACAAGAACAAATTGGGGGAATATGAAATAGTAGCACTCACAGAAGCGTGTGCCTCACGAATATTGAACAAAACACAATTGCCTACCAAATTGAAGGATCCCGAGAGTTTCACAGTATAAGTAACCATTGGGAGTTGCTTAAATGCCAAAGGATTATGTGATCTAGGATCTAGTAACTAGTATCAACCTCATGCCTAGCTCATTGTTCTTAAAATTGGGGCTTGGAAAATCGAAGCCTACTACCATAGTGTTGCAATTGGCGGACCACTCATTGGCAAGCCCGGATACATTAATAAAGGATGTCTTAGTCTAAGTGGGATTTCTCATTTTTCCCATGGACTTTGTCATTCTAGATTTTGAACCGGATCTTGAAGTTCCTTTTATACTTAGGTGTCCATTCTTGGCTATCGAAGGAGCACTTATTGATGTAGCTACTGGAAGGCTCACCATGAGAGCATATGATAAGGTTGAAGTTTTTGATGTGTATAAAGAAATGAAATTACTTGCTGCCTATGAGGATTTGTCGTCTATAACAGTGATTGACACAGCTGCCACCATGAACTAAATTGAGATACAAGACCCATTAACTCGAGTGTTGTTAAATCAAGGACTAGTAGGTAATGAAGAGGCCCTATAAATAGAAAATATGTTGAACAAACATGTCAACATGTTCTAAAAGGGAGCTGCACCATTGAATAGGGTGTAGGACCACTTCCGAAGCCCTCAATTGAAGAACCTCCGAAGCTAGAGTTGAAACTGTTGCCATCACACTTAAGGTTTGTTTTTCTTGAAAAGAATGAAACTTTACCCGTGATCATTTCTTCTTCATTGACTGCAGAACAAGTGGAAGAAGCAGTGGTAGTACTTAGGAAGAGAAAGAAAGTGATGGTATGGAAAATGTCAGATATCTATGGAATTAACCTAGCTTTGTGTATGCACCGGATTTTTATGGAAGAAGGACACAAGCCAATAGCTCAACCTCAAAGAAGATTGAATCCGATTATGAAAGAGGTGGTTAAGAAAGAGGTGATTAAGTTGTTGCATGCAAAGATCATTTTCCCTATTTCTGATAGCAAGTGGGTTAGCCCAGCGCAATGTACCTCGAAGAAAGGTGGAATGATGGTGATTCAATGATAAAAATGAGCTAATTCCCTCTAGAACAGTCATCGGGTGGCACATTTGTATGGACTACCGAAAGTGGAATGATGCAACTAGGAAAGACCACTATCCGGTACCTTTTATGGACCAAATGCTTGACAAGTTGGCAAGATAAGAATACTATTGCTTTCTAGATGGGTACTCAGGATATAACCAAATCACCATAGCACCTGAAGATCAGGAAAAGACAATATTCACTTACATGTATGGAACATATGCCTTTAAATACATGCCTTTTGGACTTTGTAATGCACCAGCTATATTCTAAAGATGCATGATAGTAATATTTCATGACATGGTGGATGAGTTTGTGGAGGTATTTATGGATGATTTTTTTGTGTTTGGAGATTCTTTTGATAGTCGTTTGAATAATCTTGATAGGTTGTCAACTCAATATAAGGAAACTAACCTCATCCTAAACTAGGAGAAATGTCATTTCCTTGTAAATGAGGGGATAGTTTTGGGGCACAAAGTGTCAAAGCAAGGCTTAAAGGTGGATAGAGAAAAAATTGAGGCGATCGAGAAGCTACCACCACCAGTGTCGATCAAATGAGTTAGAAGCTTTTTGGGGCATGCAGGATTTTACCGCCAGTTCATCAAAGACTTTTCAAAAATCGCCAAGCCATTATGCACCCTACTTAAGGAAGAGGTACCCTTTTATTTTGATAATTCTTGTTTGCAAGTTTTTGAGGTATTGAAAAAGAAACTAGTGGAGGCTACAATAATAATGACACCTGATTGGGAGTGCCCTTTTGAGCTTATGTGCAATGCTATCAACACCGCTGTGGGTGTAGTCTTTGGGCAACATAGAGGTAAGTTGTTTCACCCTATTTACTATGCTAGTAAAACTTAAGATGTAGCCCAAAGCAGCTACACAATCACGGAGAAGGAGATGTTAGTACTGGTGTATGTATTTGACAAGTTCAGATCATACTTAGTGCGCACCAAGGTCATAGTGTTCACAAACCATGTTACGGTAAGGTACTTGTTTAATAAGAAAGATGCAAAGCCTCGTTTAATCAGGTGGATTCTATTACTTCAAGAGTTTGATCTTAAAATTAAAGACCGAAAGGGATGTGAGAATCAAGTTGCAGACCAGTTGTCACGGTTAGAGAATAACACCCAGATAGGTAAGCAAGCACAGATTAGAGAAGAGTTCCCAGATGAACAGTTGCTAATAATTGATGCGGAAAAATTACCATGGTATGCAGACATAGTGAACTACTTGGTGAGTGGTTTATTCCCTCCGGATGCTATATACCAACAAAAGAAGAGGCTAGCTCATGAACCAAAAGCTTACATTTGGTATGAGCCTTATTTATTCAAATAAGAGGCCGATAAAATAGTAAGGAAATGTATGCCAAGGCCGAAATGCAAAAGATCTTGGAAAGATGTCATGCCTCACCTTATGGAGGCCATCATGGGGGTGAAAGAACAGCTCACAAAGTGCTACAATCAGGTTTTTTCTGGCCTACTCTTTTTAGAGATGCTATAAATTTTGTGAAAGCTTGTGATACATGCCAAAGACTTGGTACTAACTCTAGAAGACATGAAATGCTATTAAATAACATTTAGAGGTAGAAAGTTTTGATGTTTGGGGGATGGACTTCATGGGTCTATTCCCACCTTCTTTTGGAAATGATTACATTTTGATTACAGTGGATTATGTATCAAAATGGGTAGAAACGGTCGTTGTGCCCAACAATGATGCCAAGGTTGTGATCAAGTTCCTCAAGAAGTAAATATTTACCAGATTTAGCACTCCTAGAGCTATTATAAGTGATGTATAAACACACGTCATTAATCAAATGGTGAAAAACTTATTGACCAAATATGGGGTGAGGCATGAGGTGGCTACGACATACCATCCCCGAACTAGTGGGCAAGTAGAGGAGTCCAACAGGGAAGTCAAGCAGATCTTACAAAAGACGGTAAATGCCACAAGGAAGAATTGATCTAGCAAACTTGATGAAGCTTTGTGGGCATACCAAACTACAAATAAAACACCAATTGGCATATCCTTGTATCGATTGGTGTATGGGAAAGCTTGTCACCTCCTCATAGAATTAGAGCATCAAGCATATTGGGCCATAAGAAGGCTCAATCTTGACCCCGAGCTAGCAGGAAGGAAACAGTTGGAACAGTTGGAGAGTTGGACGAGTTCTGCTCCAAACTTATGAAAATTCCAAAATTTATAAGGAAAAAATAAAGAAATGGCATGAAAAGCACATCATCAACCGCAACTTTGAGCCCGGACAACAAGCATTACTCTTTAACTCTCGCTTAAAGTTGTTTCCAGGGAAGCTAAGATCAAAATGGAGTGGTCCGTATGTAGTTGTGTCCGTCACACCCTATGGAGTGGTGGAACTGAAAGACGTGACCTCGAACCAAATATTTTTGGTGAACGGTCAACATATGAAGCATTACTATGGGGAGGAAACAAAACAAGTTGTAGGGGCCGTTGAATTGGCCAAAGATAAATGAATATCAGTGCATCGTGCTACGTTGTTAAATCAAGCACTTCACGGGAGGCAACTCGTGGTGAGGTAACTCGTATTTAAGCTTGTATGTGGTTTGAAGAATAAAAATAAAGTGTGTTTCTTATGCATTTTAAACCCTGAAGAAAAGAATTTTGAAAACTAAAAAATTTCCCCAAAAATGTACCAGTCTGTGACAGCTCCACGTCGATGACTTGGCCCATTTTTGGGTAAAAATTTCAATCCTCATTTTCTGTTGATTCGTTGAATGCTTTTTGGAAAGTTTTGTTCATGTTAACATAATTTGATATTTTAAAGCATTTTCAGGTTTCGGGAAATTTCACGGAGCTCGGAACAATAAAATAAAACTTTTAGGAGCCCAAAACAGTGAGCATTCGTGACCAATCCTCGACGTATACACACTATCTCAAGGCCAAAACGCAAAAATTGCTAAGTCCTGATGTGCGATAGGGTCCGTGGTGCGGATGCGTCGTGGATATATATTATTATTTTCATATTTGGTGTGGGCCCTATCCCTTTAAATACCCAAAAAATTTTTTTTCTCCCATTTTTGTTCCCCCAACCCGATCCCCATTCCTATTTCTCTCAAAATTTCCCCTCCCTTTCAAGCGCACACTCAATTTTCAAATGTCTCCACATCACGAAGGTTGATTTTCACAAGTTTTAATCATTTTTATCACCTTCTCTTTACAGGTAAGTGTTTAATTCAAACTCTCTTGTTTTTTACTTAAATTTGAACACTGTCTGGGTTTGTTAGATGCAAATTGAAGTGGATAAAGTATATTTGTGCAAATTCTTGTTTTAATATCAATAAGTGTTAGTAAATTTGAGTCCTAATTTTTGAGGGTATTGAACCTTAGGCCGAAAATCATGAGAAAATTGGGGAAAATTAGAGAGATTTCAATTGAGAGAAATTTGATGTTGAACATTGTATAAATCCTATAATGTTTGCAAGCATAAGGTATTTTGTGAGATTGCAATGTTGAAAATTGTATTCTTTTGGCTTGTAATGTCCTTGAAAGTAAATTTTAGAAGTGTGAATGAAGTTGTCTTATTACTATGATATGAAGTTACCTTCAAACTCAATTGAAAATTGCCATGATGGGTAATGTAGATAATGTGGGATGTGTTACTGTGAAACGTATAAACTAAGAATGACTTTGCAAAAAATTTGGGTCATGGGCAGTGGTTAAACTATTGCTCAATTGTTCGAAATGGTTATAATTGGACTGTAACTAAATTTGATAACTCAAGTGTCATGATTGTCTTTGAGTAATACTTTCTCTGCTTGTCATTGTTTTGTCAATACGTGAAATCTCAGTTGGATACGGATATGCAAAGGCTATAGTAGGGTGAATGTTTCCTTGTTGACTTATGCTTTGTGATGAATTGGGGAAATAGGATGCATATATTTGAATAAGAAAATGAAATAGCCTGTTGTGCTAACCTGAGATTATTCTTGGCTTGAAATTAAGCGTGGGGTCGTGATATGATTACCTTATTTTTTATTATGGATTTACTTCATTGCAGGAATCATGTCTTCCCGTGCATGTCATAGTTCATAATCGGGAGGAGTTGGACCCTCCAACACTCGAAAAAGCATAATAGATATACCACAAGTGCCAAAGGATACTCGGAGAATTTCAAGGGCCTGCTTTGGAGCAAAAACAGTTGATAGGGAAGGAAGCGGTGGTATTAGTCTCATGATGAGACTAAGTACTACCTAGATATGCCTATTGACATCGACTCGCTGAGGAATGAATACCCGAGGATCTTGGAGAGGTGTTTGGATTTACACTTAGAATTCCTTTTCCAGTAGCCCCAACTTTGCAATCTCAGTATGGTACGCGAATTCTACGCAAATATAAGTAAGAACCCGAGGGCTCAATCAGTGATTGTTCGCAACGTGGAGGTAAACTTTTCTCTATTTACTATTAATAGGGTCCTTGGCACCCCATCTGAGATTCCTACAGGTACTTTCAACAATCTCTGCCTTCTCCCGCCATATCGAGAAGTCCACTACACTCTAGCTGGACCGACCTTCACTACTAAATGGGTCAGCCATATTGATAGGAGCTACCATATCTCCTTCTCATTTGTACACATGTCGAAGGAGGCAAGAGTTTAGGTCAAGCTGGTCACACATTCATTCTTCCCGGGACAACATTTCTCTAATGTCACTAGGGATCACATTTGCCTCACTTATACATTCATGATAGGGATGGCATTGAATTATGATGTCATTTTTAGGCTTGCAATGAGAAAGGCAAAGACCCATAAAGGTCGAAGGTATGCATTTGGGGGTCTTATAACTGAGTTATGTCGTAATTTGAATGTACCAGAGGAGGAGGAAGATTATATTCCTATCATTCATGCCCCCCTCCCCATGTTGCTACTCATGGTAAGGGGCTCGATGTGTCTCTGGGACCAGTACTGACCACCGTTGAGAGAGCTTATTAGGATAAGTTGATTATAGCCCATATGTACGAGCTATAAATATTATTGCTCCAGACAGGCAGCCGACCCTCTACCCCCGAGGAACTCCACGATGCTGAGGTCTGATACCCGTTGAATGCTCATACAAAAGCTATGTTGGGAATAGGACTGAGATTCATTGAGCCAGTAGAAGACGACGTGCCCACAGACCCAAGAGAAGAGCATGGGGAGTCTGAGGAGTCGGAAGATGAGGAGATAGTTGAGGTTCCACCTTTTTTCTGTGGGAGGAGAGCCTATCTTACCCGATGCTCCGGATGACGAGGAGTGAGCACCGTTTTTCCATCCCACTAGGTATGTATGGCAAGCAATGAGGATAGTGCTACATTCTAAGTGTGGGGTGGGAAAGCCTCATTTGCTTTAACATTTTAATATGGTTTTATTTGGTTTTATTTTGAGACATTAGCTTATGTTTTTATTGTTAGTTTGAGACATCTTTTAATATTGTTGGATCATGACTCTTGTGTTTAAGTATTATTGTGTTTGGCTTTTCTGATTTAGACAGTGAAGTATGTTTGTGTTTTGGAATTAAAATTGTGATATGAATATGTTTGGTAAAATTGTACAGGTTTGAGTAAGTCATGTTAGAATGTTGGTAGTACGTACATATAAGTTTTGTATGCTAATGTTATGAACTAAAATAGCCTAATTCTTGACTTTCTAATAGCTAATATTCACAATTGGTGCTTAATGAATTCAGATGCTTAATGTTGAATTCATGTGAACAAAGTGATAGTAAATCTAGTGTTGCCTTATGTTGAGAATGTACCATGTGATAGTAAGAAAAATTGTTAGTTTACATTGTTATAGTTGCTAGAACTTACCCGTTATGTGATTGTGACTTAGTAAGGATTGAATTTGAAGGAAAGGATCTAGGCATTTCTTTGATAGCCTGTATAAATTTTTGTCTTGTATCCACCTAATATCAACATTTTAGTTAACCCTTTTGAGCTTTTAAATCCCTTTTCTTTGATCCG
>DF367652.1:5253-19003 GCA_000787875.1 Solanum virginianum | reverse complement strand
CAATCCGAACAATATTATCTTTTGGGTTAACACTTAAATTTTCAACATATTCGTTCTAACACTTGCACATATAATGGCAAATAAGAGGTTATAAACCAAGCTATCATAAGTAGACCCAACCTATGCAGCATCCTGAACTAGCCAAAAAACAACAAGGAATAACAAGCTATCATAAGTAGACCACATAAAATATGGGTTTTTTGGTGTATCCCAACGTCACCTTCTAGATAATTTCCAATATATTGGTAGGATATATTCTGTCTCCTAGACAAGAGACACCACAATATTATGTGATCTTCTTATTTCTTTTGTGGTAACAGACTATAAGGTCGCTTATTTTTTGTATAATATTTTTTTTTTCTAATAATTCAGTTATATGCATTTTAAATTCTCCTAAGTCATTAAAATTATATTTTACTTTTTCGTTTTGTTACCATATCTAATTCTTCTTTACTTAGTAATTTTTCTGTTATGATTATTGTTATTAAGTAAGATTATTTTGTAAAAAAGAGATTGATAATCTTCTACAAAAAAAATTAATAAAGCCTTCTAAATCCCCTTGGTCATGTATAGCTTTCTATGTTAATAATGCAGCAGAAAAAGAAAGAGGCACACCAAGGTTAGTAATAAACTATAAACCACTTAATAAAGTATTAAAATTGATTAGTTCTGTAAGTATATAATATCGTGTAACTATACTATTATACTAAATAGTATATTTTGAGTATATTTGATATACATTATAAGTATATAATGTAGTTCTAAATGGTATTACACTAGATAATATATTGTTATTATATTTGATATACATTGTGAGTATATATAATATAGTGTAACTATAGTATTATATTAGATAGTATATTTGATATACATTGTAAGTGTATACTATAGTGCAACTATAGTATTATACTAGATAGTATATTGTGTTTGATATTCATTGTAACTATATAACATAAGTATATTATTACAATAGATAATGTATTGTGAGTTACGAGTATATTTGGTATAAATTGACTAAGTATATATCTATATATACAATGCACATACATTATTATATATTTCAAGTATATATAAATAATATAATGTATGTATTCTATTATTATAAATAGTTATAATTGAAATATATAATGATATTAAATAGATAACGATACACTATATTGACAATCTACTCAAACATTCGAATATATAAATGTTGAAAAACATTTCAAAAAAATATGGGCCTGACCTGTTAGGCTCGACCTACGTAGCTTAGAGGGTCATGGACCAGGTCATTTCTACAAAAAATATTGCTCAGCCCAACCAAGTCCGACCTAGTATTAGGTAGATCGGCCGGGCCCTGTTCTATAGCCCAGCGGGCTAGTCACTTAATCGGTCGGGCTGACTCGGCCTAACCCAGTTAACATCTTTGAATGAGTGACTATCTACGAAATTTACTCGTGTTTGTAGTGAAAGTGCTTTTTTGGAAGGGATAATTACAATAGATAGTGATTTAGCCAAAGTAATTACTAAAAAGATGGTCATTCGTTATAAAGGCATATCTAGTGTATAATTCATATATCGTCAAGTTATATTTAATTTTTGAATATATCATAATGTATATTTAGCTATGTACTAATGTATAGTAATCTATATATTGTATAGTCAGCGTATACTTTTTATGACTTTTGACAAGGTATATTATACAGTTACTATATATTTCTATGGTTTTTGGCTATTTTTTACATAAATAAAATATGGTTATATTTGTTGTAAACTAATTAGTTTATTATATATATTTGAAATTATTCCTTTTTAAAAATATATGGGCTCCACTTTAGCACATTCACAATTTTGATTTTTTAATTTATTTTTAAATTTGTTGTATATTTTAAAATCATGTTAAAAGCATTATAAATCATAAGTACATGGTCGGGGTTGGTTTGGATTTTTTTTAAAAATCAAACCAAACCATTTATGTCGGGGTTTTTAATATACAAACCAAACCAAGCCAATAAAATTTGAGTTTTTCAATTTCGGGTGTTTTCGGATTTCTTGGATTTTTCGAGTTTTTTTTGGGTTTTTTCAGGTTTAACATAGATGCAATTATCCCTACTAATATCTATGAACTATAACCTTTATTAGATCATCTAAAATTTCAAATCAAATTAAAAATAATATGTTAAGAGGATATATACATATATATATATATATATATATATATATATATGAAAGAATCCATGTTCCCTATCACGTATTCTCTATCCCCTAAATTAGCCTAATTAGATTCCATTTTTATTTTTGTCGATTTCTTGACTTTTCACCAAGAGGAGGTTTTTGGTAATAATTAAATTCACTAAGTCTCTTAATTCTTAATCAATGAGGTAGGCTAAACGGCTTCTAAATTTGCAGTAAAAAGTTGAGTGTGTGTGTGTGTATATATATATATATGTGTGTGTGTGTGTGTGTGTGTGTGTGTGTGTGTGTATACACATATATATGTATATATATGTATGTATATATATGTGTATATATATGTGTGTGTGTGTATATATAAACACACACACATATATATGTGTATATATATATGTGTGTGTGTGTGTATATATATGTATAGAGATGTATATATATATATACACACATCTCTATACACACACACACACACATACACACACACACACACACACACACACACACACACACATATATATATATATATATATAATGTTGGGTTGGTTTGGCCTCGGGTTGGTTTTTTAAAATCAAAACCAAACCAACCCAAATATAGTCGGGTTTTTTTCGTCAACACCAAACCAAGTCAAGTCGGACCACTAGTCGAGGTTTTTTGTCGGGTTGACTTGGTTTGCGGTTTGGTTCGGTTTTCGGTTTGGTTTTGTTCACCCCTATAATTAACAACTTAAAATTTCATTATATATTTTAAAAATTACGTAAAAAGTATTATAGATCATATTTAAATTTGATTATGTAGCGACCCCCAGTTTAGGAGCCTAAGAGTGCAGAAAGTTGTCCTGAAAAATGACCTGCAGTCAAGTTTACGGGGGTGACTTACGACCCGAAGATGGTTATATAGTCCGTAGGTTTGGTCCTCAAACATGAACTTCAGAAAAGAAAAAAAAGTTTTCAAGTGTGGGGTAACCCACAGACCAATTGACGACCCATAGAAGTGTTTACAGACCGTAGATAGGTTCATAGGTAGAGGACATTGACTTGAAGGAAATTGAAATTTTCAGGAAGGTGATCTACGTATTACCTGCAAGGCCCATAGGAAAGGTTATCACCCATAGAAATCTTTCGTGGATAAGGCCTAGAAAGTGAGGAAAACGGCTAAGTGTGGAAAGATTCTATGAGTCTAACCACGAGTCGTAGAACAAAGGATGACCTGTAAGATGGTCTCGTGGTTTTGAGTACAGCAAAATCAGTTTTAGGGATTTTAGAAAATTTACCAAACAAACATGACTTACAACCCATGGTTCGGCCTACGGCTTGTAGAGGGGTTTCGTAAGTTGAGTCCGACGATTTTAATGAGGGGCAATTTGGTCAATTTGGTCATTCTTATTCCTAAACCATGTTGTTTTTTAGGGCAAAAGGAGCCGTAAACCAGCCTTAAAGCCCTAGGTTCCTTATTCAATCCCTCATTCTTCCACTCTAAATTTTCTTAAGGCAAAACTCTCTCTAGAAAAGGGCAAGTAAGGCTAGGGTTTCCAAGGTTCATCTCAAGGGCTTCAAATTCATTCTCCCCTAAGGTTTCTAAGGCATGTAAGTTGATTTATAGATATCCTTCCACCCATAAAGTTCCCTTTTAAGTATTTTAACTTTTCTTTAAGTTTCTTTGAGATATTATGCATGTTTATGATAATTTCATGATGTTTTATGTTATTAAATGTTATTCATGATATTGTATGATATTTTACTAAGTATATGCATATTTTGAGCTATTGACGATGACCCCAATGATGGGTTTTGGTATTGATGAAGTATGGGCATTTGCGTTGGTCCTTAACAGATGTGATTTATGATTGTTTCATTTAAAAAGCCTAGCCTACCTAGTTTTCAAGTAAAGTTTTATATGATTTATTAGTGAGATTAGGGCAATGAAGAAGAGTTTTAAAGTTAAGTTTGTCAAAGATATAAACATGTTGACAATTGCCCTAAAGATGTATAAGATAGGTCCCCAAGATTAAAGGACAATTGTCACTTGGTGGTTCCTAAGTTCGAGCTACTTATATAATTTGCTACTTATGATTCTAAGATATGTTTTAAAGATTCCATGGGATGACATAGTACCGAATGTGATATTGTGGTGGGATTCAGTAAGGGAACCTCAGAAGCAACCCTTTGTCGCATTAACTATGTGCCATTATAAGAGCTAGGCTAGTGGATCCACGTAGGCTATTTATGTAATTAAGATGCATGTAAAGTTGACAGAGTTTCATCCGGCAAGTGGTCTCCCTGTGCCAATGTAGGGGGTTGTGTTGGATTCCATATAGTAGCTCACATAGTCTTATATGTAGGTTAAGGTCTAGTCCCACAAGTTTATATCCTATGATATGTTATTATTACATGTGCTTTCTCATGCATTGACTCTTATTCATATTGAGCTATATTCCTTATGCATACTTACTTTATGTATCTTTCATTTCATATGTACTTATATGTTATATTTATGAATGATGGCATTATAATTTCATACATGAATTGCATCTCACATACTTAATACATCCCAACGTACTAACACATATTTACCTACATCATTTAAGCATGTAGGGATAGACACTCCTTCACCGGCTCGTGGCTAGTATTCGACATTCAAGACTAGCACTTTTAGTTGTGGTGAGCCCTTAATTCGTGACTCTACCTTTTTTTTACCTTGTATCTATTTTTGAGACGATATATTTATGGCCCTTTTGAGGCTTTTACTTTCTATGTTGCACAAATATGGAGTCCTTTCTATTGATGAAAATTGACCGTACCAGTTCCATCCACCTATGCATTAGTTGGTATGCTTATGGACAAAATATGTTAGTTAACATGTTGCTTTATTGCTTTTAAAAAGGCTCATAGTCTATTTCCCCCTATTTTTCACAAATAACCTAAGTATTTGTGCCTATGAATGCTTGAGGTGCTTAAGATGGCTGCGGTAAGATGTTCTCGGGTGTCTTATTCTTCGTGTGACGACTAGGCCCCTAGGTCGGATTGTTACAAACTTAGTATCAGAGCATGATCACACCGAAGTTACACCTCTCTTTTAGAGGATAAAGCGGTCGTTGTCAAATATAAAACCTAACCAAGGTTAGAGTCGAATCCCACAAAAAATACAGAGACTCACAACGAATTCACCAATACGCAATACAAGTAATTAACAACTCAATTCCCCAAGGGGGTTTGCAATATTCAAAAAGAAAATAAACTAAACTAACTATCGCAAGAGATGGTAATTTAAGTTCACCAAGCCTTTTGGTCAAAGGTGAGAGGCAAATTTCACCATGTGACTTGGCCCATCTCCATAGTGTGCAAAATTAACCATTACCTATAGTCCCAATCAACCTCCCCTTGGTCTAGTTCGGTTGATTAAACGAGAATACATCATCAGATCCTGTTAATCAATCTCTTTTCCTATTCATTACCACCAGGATCGAGAAGGTAATACTAGGCAAGTTCTAATGTTGTCCAACACTAGAAAATATGCAAAATGAAAAGAATTGATTAATACATGCAAATATCAATTCCAAGAATTGCAAATTATCCCAGTTTATTTGGTTAGATCTTTATAGTTCTCACAACCACAAGTTGTAGATTTAGCTACTCATACTATGAGTAGTTGAAGAAATTATGAATTGAAAAAATATAATGAAACACTTACCCAATTGAATTAAAGAATAAGCAAATCCAACATTAATTGAGAATCACAAAATTTGAAGATCCAATTATTTCACAAGTGTATTCTCCTCCAAAATTGAAGTCTCCAAGTATAAAACCCTAAAAGTACTTTCTAATGACGTTCTCTACTGTACTACCCTTAAAATTAACCTAAAAAATACTATTTATAGTAATTACAAATAAGTCCTAAAAAATAGAAAAACTGTTTGGTGACTTTCTACAATAGGTCCTTACGACTCGTAAAGTGATTTACGAGTCATACTCTGGGTCTCGTATTCAGCTTCTTGAATCTTAGACTTCACTGTCATGAATCCACTTTATGAGTTGTAGACTGATTCACAACTCAAATTGCACTCTCGTAGACTTCATCTGCATCAACTGGTCTTTCACTGGAATTCTTCACGAAACCTCTCTATACGACTCGTATAGAGGTCTCGTATAACTGAACTTCAGTTCTCATCTTTCACTAAAATCTTCAGGAAACCCGCTCTACGACTCGTAGAGGGTCCCATAAACCATCAAAAACCAGAAAATTCTGCAATTTTGCCCCAAAGTCATGCCAACCTGCTTTCATGCAAACTAAACACCAAAAATACATAAAAATCATAAATGTCGCATTAAGAACACACAAAATCCTATATTTTAAGCATCAAATGTGTTGTATTTTGACAGCACATTAACACTCTCAACTTAAAATTATTACTTGTCCTTACGTGATGACTCAATCTATATAGACAATATAGCAATACACAGACCTCAACCCAATGACACACATCACATACATTTCAAACTCTGGTACCCACACTAACTTTTCAAAATAAGATCAGATAGCTATTTAGCAAACCAAAACACACTGGTGCATTTGACAACACAACTATGACAAGAAAGGAAATATCAATAGTCCACAATCACTGAGCCAGTCAAATGCTAACAATGCAATGCAAGTGCCCTCACAGAAAGAACTCCTATTTTTGACAAACCATGATGATTGCAAATTTAGCTTTGGGACTGTGCAAACACACTCACTCTCACAAAAAATGTTCACGCATAATGACTAATACCATAGCTTGCCCCTATACTCATGACTAAGATTATTAACTAACTAGACTAGGATCACTTTAGGACTTTCTAGGCTTGTGACGTAGGCTCAAGGGGCTTTGGTATGACATTTTGGAAAGACAGTGACTAAAATTCATCCTTGAACTATGTTTTTCATCACTTTCACCTTACCAACTCTAATATTTTCACCTTATTCTCTCTTTTTCCACGTTTAAGATTTTCCAAGTATTTTCTTCTCATTTTTCAGCTTTTGCCTCATTTTTACACTTCATTTTGCTTTTTATGCTCAATGTAAGGCATTTTTTCTTTTTCTTACACCCGATACATGATTTTCTTCTTTTGCTCTTCATTCCCAACTCACCACCTTATTTTTATGATTTTACCTCTACACCGGCCACCCTCAACTTAGGCTTTTAGCCTGTGTTGAAGTACACAATATCTATCCCCCGAACCAGTGCCACTTTTGATAGCCATCCTTAACTTAGGCTTTTTGCCTCAACCAAAGTTCACAATACTCAAGGACAGGTCAGGGCCAATTTCAAGGTTTTTCACTAGACAAGGTTAGGCTAATTAGGTATTTTTGAAAGAATTGGTACATGTAACGCTCAAATATTTAAAACAAGGGATAAAACTCCATTTGGTTGATCATTTGTAGGCTAAAGTGGACTAATTTAAAGAACAAAGGCCTAAGATCCCTTTCTAATCCATTTAATCTACAATCTAACTTAGAGTAACTGGGTAAGTTTTGAATTAGCACAAAATGCATGGATGTAGCAATATGCTCACACTCACATGGCATTGCACACATTATTAGCAAGAGACTCACAGATAATGCTTCATGCTTCAATTACCCTTACTTATCAGAACAAATATTGCCAAATACCTAAACATGCATGGTAGCTATTTAGCTACTAATCAAAATTTTTGGTGGGTACCAATTTTCAAAACATAACATAAAAACATGCTATCTGCCATAAATATTAGTACTATATGCTACACATATTATTTAAACATCCTAAACATGCCGATTTAACAGAAATTAAATATCTAGAGGAAAAAGAACACAAGCAAGAAAACTTTGAGATTAAAATTTGGGGTAGTTATGGACCATAAGCTACTTAGCCTTCACTGAGGCCCATAACTATCCACACCCTATCGAAAAAATTATGCATTTTCCCTAATGCACCAAATCAAGCAAAAATAGAATAAGTAGGGGTCAAAAACATACCTCAGTGCCTAAGCGCTAGTCTGTGGCTGAGTTTGGCCATCTCCCTCCTGCAAGGTAGTCTCCTCAGTTGCTATACTCTGTCCAGAGGGGCCAATACCCCTCGTTTGATCATACTCATGAGCTAGATTCATCTCCTCCTCGCGCTTCAATGTCCTCAAGGCCAGCCCAAGATCGTTCTCCTCATCTTCATCATCCTCAAAAAACTTTGAACGTATATTCCTCTCATCTGGCTCCGCATCTGTGCAAGGTCTTTTCCCGAGGAAAGTATCTGAAGGCTCCTCAGAGGTAAATAAATCAAATAGTGGCACCGGAGATGTAGTCTCTAGTAAGTCACAGGCACCACAAGTGATGATGTCAAGTTAGCCTGAAGCTTCTCGATCTCTAGATGTACGACTGATAAATCTGAAGGTCGGGCCTTGGGTAACCTCTTCTAAACCCGCTCCTCAAAAGCATCCATATGATGCAGGTGGAGCAGAAGGTGTCACAGGAACACCAGCAATTCTTGCTGGTCGACCTAGAACCCTCGTTTCCATCTGAAGAGGCACCTCTGAGAATAGTGCTATCAAAATACAATATATTTGATGCCTAAAACTTAGGATTTTGTGTGTTCTTAATGCGATATTTATGGTTTTTATATATTTGTGTTTGTTTTTGCAGGAAAGTAGGTTGACATGACTTCTGGAGAAAATTGCAGACTTTTTTGGTTTTTGAAGGCTTACGAGACCCTCTATGAGTCGTAGAGTGGGTTTAATGGGGATTTCCAATGAAGAATAAAAATCTGAGGTTTGGCTATACGAGACCTCCATACGAGTCGTATAGAGAGGTTTCATGAAGATTTCCAGAGATAGACCAGATAATGATGATGAAGTCTACAAGAAGGCGATACGAGTCATAGATCAGACTACGACTCGTAAAATAAATCTGTAGCAGTGAAGTTCAAGATTCTAGGAGATGAACATGAGACCCCGATTATGACTCGTAAACCTAGTTACGAGTCGTTACTGCATGTTGTAGGGTTAGCCGATGGATTTTTCTAATTTTTGGGAACTTATTTGTAAATACTATAAATAGTATAATTAGGTTATTTTTAGTAAGGAGTACAATAGAATAGAATAGAGAATGTTATTAAAGTACTTTTTAGGGGTTTATACTTGGAGACTAAATATCGAAGAGGAGAATACACTTGCGAATTCATTGTATCTTTCAACCTTGTTATTCTCAATACAAATTGGATTTGCTTATTCTTCAATCTATTTGGGTAAGAGATTAATTATGTTTTCTCAATTCATAATTTCTTTATCTACCCATAGCATGAGTAGCTAACCACAACTTGGACTTATGGGAACCATGAAGATTTAATCAAATAGACCTAGATAATTTGCAATTCTTGGAATGGGTATTTACATATATTAATCAATTCTCTTCGTATTGCATATTTTCTTGTGGTGGCCAACATTAGAACTTGCTTAGTGTTACCTTCCCAATCCAGGTGGTAATGAATAGGAAAATAGATTGGTTAATATGTACTGAAATGTCCCAAAATGTGCTTTGGAATGCTCATAATTGTAACTTCCATATATCTCAAAATTTGTGCGTGATATTAAAAATCTAACTTCATATTCCCGATCAGGGGACAAAATTGAGTGAAAAATAGGTAAAACTCATATTTTAGAGGACCTGTAGCGAAAAATAAATTTTACTAATTTTTTGAGAAATAGTGTCTGTCTGCGCCCTGGTCGCAACACTCCTGGGGCACGGAGTAGTGCAAATGTGGCCTTGAATTGGGTCTGCATATTGCCAAGGGCACGGACCAGTGTTGGTGTTTTGTTGTTTTTCTATTTCAGCCAAGGGCATTGGGGTCATAACCCCGTGCCTATTTAAATGTAAAATCTCCCACACACTTAGCAATTTTTTAACTCTATATCACTCAAAACCCTCTCTCAAATCTCTCTAAGATCTTATCAATTCTCTCATTCAAATCTAAGGAATTCAAGCTTAACTTTGGGACTCAAGAATTCATTTCAAGCTGTAAAACCACTTCAAGTTCATTGCAAGGAATTCAAGGTTTAAGGTATGTGGGTTTCATCTATTGGGTCCTTTCACCCATAGAGCCCAACCTTCCCTTTTCATGAAAATTACATGTTTTCAAGTTGTATTACCTATGGGTATCTCTTAATATGAATTATAAGCATAAATTATATTGGGGTTTTATGAAATATTGATTAATTATGCATGACTATCTATGTCAAGATTATACCATGAATTGGTTTGTCTATTGAGACTATGCATGTTTGAGCTTTGAAACTACAATCTATTATGAGTTTTTATGATGGATTTCAAGGTACCCTACATGAGGGTTTTACTACATGTTGGTAGGTTGATTTGCATTGATTTTACTCATAATATCTCACTCTTAAATTGCATGATTTTGAACAAGCATTATGAACTCACCATGTGTTTAATAAAATGACATGTACTCATGTTCAAGTTAGGCTCACTTGTAGAGGCCATGTGTGTTTTGGAGCTACTCATGTCATATTTTATGTCTCTTACAAGTTGTTATTAAAGTTATGATTATTTCAAGTATTCCGTGGGATTAGACTTAGCACCGATTGAGGATTTGGGTGGGGGCTCAACTCAAGGGGTCCTTACATAAAGTCTCTAAACTATGTGCCACATAGGATTGTATTTTTCCCTCTTATGGCTTCTAGTGGATCAATCTAATTATACCACACCTTATCGGGGAGGGGGGGATGACATGCCTCGATCACCTTGCTGGTGGGGGTGACATGCTCCTGTTTACTCATATTTCCTTAATGTGGGATCATGTATGGTTTACCTTGGCAAGTAGACCACACCTTGTCAAGGAGGTAATATGCCTCTATCACCTTGTTGAGGGGGTGACATGCCTCAATCACCTTACCAAGGGGGTGACACGCCATGGATTCCAAATAGTAGCTCGCTTAGTCCATGTTGGTTATGGTCTCTTCCCACATATGTATTATGTACTATGCAAGTTGAATGTTTTACAAACATGTTTTATTATAAGCATTGATCATGCGTGCCATGTTGAGATCATATATATTCATTGCTTATGATTATGCATTTTAAATATATTGGCTTATGTCCTTGTTGCATTGTCTCCTACATACTTAGTACATTCAAACGTACTAATGCATACTCTATGCCTATATGATATTACCATGTAGGGATCGGAGCACCTTTTGATAATCCTCTACGTGATTAGTTGATACTTCGGAGATAAGCTTTAGTGAATCCTTAAGTCCAACGAGCCAACTTTACGACTCATAGATCACCAAGCTTGTGCTGACACTATTATGGAGGGCATCTTTTTAGATCAACCTTTCACAAGGATTGCCGAACAGATGAGACTTCTTTATGTTGAACACCTGTTATTATGAGGGTGAGCCCAGAGAGTGTCTTGGCCCCCGCTCCATTCCATGTTAGAGGTATTGTTGGATATTATGATGTACTTATGCTTGTGCTTGACTCTTTTATGCTTTAATGATTATAAAAAATTCCCTTAGTCCCGCTTCTCTTTATTATATCTCTTGTTGTTGTTTATTTTGCTTTCGCGACCAAGGATGTGTGGTTGATATGCAAAGAGGCTTGCTTGGGGTCCGTTTGAGTTTCCATTCGTCGTGTCGCATCTAGGCCCTAGGCTTGGGTTGTGACATCTACATTAATCTTGCTATTTGAGACTTTATTATGTTGAACACTTGTTTTTATGAGGGTGAGCCCAGAAAATGTCTTGGCCGCCGCTCCATTCCAAGTTAGAGATGTTGTTGGATATTATGATGTATTTATGCTATGAGCTTGACTCTTTTATGATTTTATGAATATCAAGATTTTCCTTAGTCCCACTTCCCTTTTGTTATACCTCTTGTTATTGTTTAATTTACTTCCGCGACTAAGGATGTGTGATTGATATGCTAAGAGGTTTGTTTGGGGTCCCTTTGGGTTCCCATTTGCCATGTCACTTCTAGGCCTTAGGCTTGGGTCGTGACAATTGAGTTGGTGAATCATGGGGAATACAATATCCCAAGTTGCTCTCCATTATTGATTGTCTCTTGTTTTAGTTAGTTTAGTTTAATTTCTTATCAATACTCCCCTCCCCTCTTTGGGGAATTGAGTGAGTTAATACTTGAATTATTTATTAGTGAATCAATTTGGAAAGTCTTCGTATTCTTTGTGGGATTCGACCCTAACCTTGCTTAGATTTTATATTTGACAACGATCACTTTATCTTCTAAAAGAGAGGTGTAACTTGGGCGTGATCAAAGATTATGGCTGCGTTGCCGGGGAATATGACTAGACTTTGATTGAATTCACTAGTAATTGTAATTCGAGTGTTAATTTTATAGTTCCCTTGTATTTTACTTTTATTTTTATTTTTGTTTTGTTTATTTGCAGGGTATACTAGGTAGTGTATGCCCAACACAAGGAGTCAAGACAATTCCTTAGCTCTAATTAATTTAGAGATCCAACACATTTTAAGAAGAATGGCTCAAGCAAATGCCAATATCGCGGTTAATGAAGCATTGAATCAGAATTTTAATGTTGATGATAGGGATGTAAACCCACCTCTTTTTGAGAATGTTCTACAACCTAGGGATTTCAATTACAATGCTTATTGGTAAATCAATATAGATTGAACCCTATGGCTATGGATGTTACAGAGGCTATTGTGTTGCCACCACTACCGCCGACACAAATTCACTGTTTCTAGTGAATTACTCCAAATGCTCCAAAACCATGGGTTATTTGCTAGTCTACCATCAGAGGGTCCACACAACCATTTGGACAATAATGCATTTATGTGCAAGAGTGTGATAGGGACATAAAATCTATCTATGGCTGTTGTGGGGCTTTGTGTCTTCCCATTGTCTCTTATAGGCAATGCAGCATTGTGGCTACCTGAGCTCCCTCAAAGTTTGATCACTAGTTGGGAAAATTTGCAGTGGGCCTTCTTGAAAAGGTATTTTTCGAGGTCAAAGAAGCTCCAGTCAAAAGATTAAATCAACAATTTTGAGCAACTTCTAGCTGATTCGATTAGTACTACGTGGGAGAGGTTTACTTAGTATTTGAGAAGCATCCCTGACCACAGGATTGTAGATGATGCCTTGGTAGAGATCTTTTATCGTGCCCTTGATGAGAATAGCCAAGCTTGTGCTGACACTATTATGGAGGGCATCTTTTTAGATCAACCTTTCACAAGGATTGCCGAACAGATGGAACAAGTGGTCAAGACTAATTGTGCATGGGGACAGTGGAAGAGAGCTTCTATAAGGAGTACATGTGCTATTAATGTTGGTTCAGAGCAAGCTAAAATCAATAAGGAGATTATACAATAACTTGCTCAACTCCGCACAGGCATGGATATGGTGATTAAGCAGAATCAAGAAAGAGCTAATGCGGTAGTCCACCAACCTCCACATGCACCCGTGTATAATGATCCTTATTATAATGAGGATTTTTATTTTATGAATGATCAAGATGTGGGTTTTTGGACTAATGACCAAGGGTCCAACCAGGACTATTGGTGCCAAGGTCAAGGAAACCAAGGTC
>DF367654.1:7311-25328 GCA_000787875.1 Solanum virginianum | reverse complement strand
TTCTCTCTTGCCCCCAAACAACAAACAACAACACCCACAACATGAGGGAACCATAATGAAACAAAACAAGCCACAAAATCTTCTTAAATGTCCTCAACCAACTTGATAATAACATACACTGAAAACAGGGTAGCAACCAAACACATTTACACCCTCAACAAGTTCAAATAAACTTACAAGGCTCTAGAATCCAATAGCACCATTAAACGCCAAACGGAGACTTAAAATGCTAAAACGCGAAATGCTCTAATTCCTTCATTTCTTCAAAAGCTGGCAGGTGTACAACATGCCTATAATTGATATACTAAATTACCTCAATATGCTCCAAGAATCACAAGACATCACTCCTATGCTTGAGAAGAGCCCACAATACTAAAACGCTACCAATTTCTTATCCAAGCCCTCAATTCGACCACTCAATCAAGAAGTGAGCACACACAAGTTTTCATGCTTTTCCCCTACTCTTATAAGTCCACAAGAACATATTTTAAACTCAGAATACACAAGGATATCAATTTCACAACAACTTGCAATTCATATAAGCTTAGGTTCCCAATTAGGAATTTTATTTTAAACTCAGAATACACAAGGATATCAATTTCACAACAACTTGCAATTCATATAAGCTTAGGTTCCCAATTAGGAATTTCACCCTACAAACTTCATTTTTAACTATCCAACCATAATTTCTTGGTCATACATTCCTTGTTCCCTGTATATATAAACATAGAGGAGTATGTATAATAAAAATAACACCTAGTCCCTTTCTTGCACTTATAATGTATGTAGAGATAACACATGTCCCCCTCATTAAACTAAAATAATGTTTGCCAACGTAATTAAAACCAAACACCACAATGTACCTTGAGAAATTTCCAAACACATATTTCTTCAACTTATGAATACCAAAGAAGTACTTAGTATATCATAGCCTATTTTTAGCTAAGACATGCCAAAAAGAAAGGTTGTTTTACATACCTCAAACAACCTCCAATCCAATCCAAATGCAAGCCAGATCCAACTTATGCTTCAGAATGTCCAAAGTCTACAAACAATTCATAATAATGTCATACAGTTAGCTAACGACTTTTTCGTCATTGCATTCCAACTTTGCCCTTAATTCTACAAAAATTTGGGCAGCATCTCCCCATAAAAATAAGCTACCCCGAGAATCCATCTTGGCTCAAATCAATCAACAACAACAACAACCCAACAACACCAATAATCAATTCAAATGCCAATATAACAACAATAACTCTAAGAATCATCATGTAACAATATGCCATGTTCTCGGCCAACAAACCATTATGTACATATAAATGATTTCCAATCATTCCTTTACACTACAATGATCATATTATACTAACTAGGCATCATTTCATAATTCCAACATAACATAACACCACATAACATACACTACACCACACAGCCCAATATTTTACACACACACATCACTTCTAACATTCCATATTTCATGATTTTCCTTCATTTTAACATACTACAACATACATACAACCTTTATAACACATAAAATAAGATTAAATCCTACCTTTTCTCTTCAACTCACAAAAGGGCTAGGGTTGCCAAAGATGAGAAATAAATGTTTTTCATGCTCCAACAATACTTCCACACTACTTAAGGGACTCAATGTAGTAGGTTTGTATCAACAAATTAATTTTTGGAAAGACTAGAAATAAATTTCACTCTTACCTTTGTCTTGGCCGAAACTTGAAGGATTTTCCCAAGTTTTTCCTTAACTTCTTCTTATTTTTTTCCTAAGTGTAGAATGGAATTGAACAAAGGGGTCCCCTTATATATTTAGCCTTATCCATGGGCCTACTCCATCTTGTTGTTCCAATGAAGAGTTAACACCAAATTTATATGGGCCCCACTTTAGCAAGATTTCCAAATTTTCCAAGTCTTGGCCGTGAGCTTCTCCAAAGTTTTTCTTAACTTTTGCTTCTTTTTCTTCTTGAATTTTCTAAGTGTTAAAAGATTAGAGAAATGTCGAGATAATCTTTCATATATATAACCAAGACTTGCCAAGTGTACCACACTTGGTCTAATTGAAACCCAAGAAATTTTAAGTGGGCACCACAAATTTTCTTCAAGAACCCAAGTTTTGAAAATTCTATTTTGGTCCCAAACTCTTCAATAATGTCACTTTGGTCCTAAATTTTTCAATAATGCCACTTTGGTTCCAAATTTTCCTAGTAGTTCCAATGAATGAAATACGGGTTCTAACAGTGATGAGTGATCTAGGCTTTCTCTGCGATTGCGATAGGGGTTCGCAATCGTGGTGTTTTGCATTTACGAATGCGGCCCCCATTACGTATTCGTGATGTGTCCCCTCTGTGAGCTCCACAATACAGAAGATGGTGGTCCCCAATTACAAAGAATATTCACTCCTAAACAGTAAAATATTGAGAAAAAAACCATTTCATCATTTTTGAAATTCTTAAACTTGGTGGAGTGATTTTTGGAGAGTTTTTAAGGCAATTTGTTGGGTTAGTAATTTCTAACCTAAAACCTTGAATTCTCATTAATTATTTTATTATTTCATTTTCAAATTCTCGTGTTTTAACTTCAAATTTCATGATTTTTCAAGAATCTAAACTTGGAGCAAATTTGTGATTTCGAACTCGATTTCTACTCAATTTTTGTGTTTTGTCAACCATGAAATCCTTATTTATGGTAGAATGTGATTTTGCAATAAAATTTTAGTTTTACACTTTTTGAAGTTTAAGTGATTTTTAGATGATTTTGACCCCGATTTTGAAATCTTACAATATGAAAATCGTTGGATTCCTCTCGATGAATACTTTACATTCTTGATAGTGGGAAGTAAATTTGGAGTTGGAATTTAAGTGAAATTCTCTGTTTATAGGTATTCGGTGCAATTTTGACTATTGAGGAAGTTTGACTAACATTCTTTGAGACTTGTATTGGGTAATTGATTATTCTTATGTTGTAGATTATGAGACGGGATCGTAACATAATTGCGTTGATGTTGTATTGTGATACCCATGGGGGGGACTTTACTTTTTGTTGTTCCATAATGATGAATTGAGACCTATTTTGTGAAAAAATGAAATACTTTTAAAAGGGAAAATGATTTGAGAACTGAGATAATTTATGAAATGATTTGAGAAATGACATACTTGTGAAATGATTTGAGTAATGAGATAATTTTTGAAACAATTTGAGAAATTATATACTGCAGAAATGATTTAAGAAATAAGCTAGATACTTGTGAAAGGATTTCAAAAATGAGATATTTTGTTAAATGAAATGCTTGAGATGAGTTTGTAACACCATTTTATTTGTGAAGCCCTAAAGAGGAGTTTGTAGCATATTAAGAAATGAAACACTTAATGATGAGTTGTGAATCGCGAAATATTTCTTTTGAAATAAAAAAGGGTTTTCAAATAGTGGTTGTCTATTTCAAAGAGATTATTCTCATTGTGTGTAAAAGAGGATGTTTATCATATATTGTTGAGCTTTGAGAACTCTAATACTTTGCATACTTGTTGAGATAATTAGAGTTTCTATGGTTGTGTGTTGACATGCACACATCCTCAGAGATCATATCATGGAACATGAGAAGTTGAAAACTATAGAACCACCTTTTTGAAAGAAAATGAAACACCTCTAAAAAACCCTTGACTATGAGTTAGGTGGCAAGTGGATGAGATATTGATATCATGAGTCCTTGACCACAAACTGGGTGGTAAGATAGTTGATACATTAAGATTTTCATTGCAAGTGGATGAGATATTGATATCATGAGTCCTTGACCACAAACTGGGTGGTAAGATAGTTGATACATTAAGATTTTCATTGCAAGTGGATGAGATATTGATATCATGAGTCCTTGACCACAAACTGGGTGGTTAGGTAGTTGATACATTGAGATTATGACGAGTTATATGGGCTGTGAGACCCCATGGGATTTGTCAGGAAGTCTTAGCTTGGTAGGTGTATGTGATAAGTTGTGCGACAATTTGACTCCATCATACTACCATGCCTTCCATTTCATTACATTCTTGCATTGCATGACATTGTTACTTAAGATTTGAGCTACTTGATTATATATACTTGTTGTACTATACTTTGTGATTAGTTTAATTCACGCCATTCTATATAATTTGGTGGCACTTATGTTGGATTGAGATTTTCTATATGCAGGTGGAAGCGTTCCTAATTTATTGCATAGCTAAACCAATTTCTAATACTCACTTGGTCAGACCTACTGGGTATATGTGAATTGTGCTCACTCATACTCATGCGATCCCTTTTTGGATGCAGATTCTAAATAGAGTTACCCTCGCGATAACTGATGATTTTAGAGGAGGTTCAATTTCAGATTTGGTTGTGAGATTCAATGCATCCAGACCACTACTAGTTCTATCTTTATTTTTTAGTCTTAATTCTTTTTGTCAAAGACTGAGTATATTTACGAAATCAGATGTTTAGTGCAGTATTTGATGACAAAAATACAGCTACAGACCAACAAATAAGAAACTAACAAAGTACTTTTGAGGACAAAAAAACTGATATTCTGATCCATATGATAAAAAACTGAACTTACAAACAAAAGTAAAAATTGATCATAGAAAAAACTACCAATGCATTTTAGAAGAGCCTCTTCCAAATAGGTGCTGCATCCAGACCCTTTCGACCATGGAATCAATAGGTACTCCCTTCGTTTCAAGTAATAAGAAGATGACAAAAAGTCCCATGACAACAATCCAACAAGAGAAAAAGAAATGTAGGCTTGCATTGGGCAAAGTATAGTCAAGAAAAACTTGTACAATGAGAGAAGTGAAGATCATGTTTGTGCCGACTGCGAATGCAAAACCAGTTGTCCTTATTTCCAATGGGAATGTCTCACTCGAAATTAACCAACCAAGAGGTCCCCATGACCATGCGAACAACATGACATACGTACAAAATGGAAACACCACGACTGATGGAAGTGTCTTGTTTAACGTTCCTGTCTCTGACAAATTTGTTGCCAAAATTGCTCCGATTGCAATTGAGAAACCAGCATTTGGCAACAAGCTTGGAGGAGCAATGTTCTCCTTCCAACATTGTCAACAAGGTAGATCAAAATGAATGTGTTGTCAACATTAACGATTCCTTGAAACCCATAGTCTGAAACAGGACTGGCGCATAAAAATATTTAGAATGCTAGCAGGCTTCCCTAAGTTGATGATCGAACTTGGTACTTGGCACTGTCCTCCTAGGGAAGGAGTGATGTAGACAATTACATGTCAAAACCGAAGGAAAGATTCAGTCTAATTATGTGCAAATAAAAGAAAGAAGATTTGCAGAATCAGTCTACAGAATCAATCAAGATACTGCTGAATCAGACATGAATCAATCAAGATATTGCAGAATCAGTCATGCCCCAATATGCCCCCGCAAGTTGAAGGTGGGATCGATAACCTTTAACTTGGATAAATGTTGATGAAAAAGCAGACGAGCAAAGGCATTGTAAGTGTGTCTGGGAGTTGATCAGCAGCATTAAATGTTGAACAAGCACCTATTTTCTTTGCACCTGATCTCTAACAAAGTGAAAATCTACTTCAATGTGTTTCATCCTACTGTGTAACACTAGATTTTGACAAAGATAAGTAGCACCAACATTATCACAATAGATTAAGGGTGGATCAGGCAGCTGCCTTACTGTGTAACACCGGATTTTGACAAAGATAAGTAGCACCAACATTATAACAATAGATTATGGGTGGATCAGGCAGCTACACATGTAGTTCTACAAGAAGTTTTTGAACCCAATTGACCTCAGCAAGTGCAGAAGCTACTGTACGATACTTTGCTTCAGTGGAGGATCGCGCAACAGAGCATTGCTTCTTGGATGACCAGCTAATAGAATTTGCAGCAAGGTACAGGATATACCCAGACATTGAATTCCTATCATTAATGTCACCAGCCCAATCAGCATCTTAATATATGAACAATCCAGGATGTGTCTTGCTTGTTATTTGTAAGCCATAATTTTTGGTATGCTGGAGGTATCGTAAGAGTCTCTTAACAAAGGACCAGTGTGTTTGTGTATGAGCATGCATAAATTGAGATAATTTATTAATTGCAAAGCTTATATCTGGTTTGGTCAATGACAGATATTAGAGCTTACCAAGTTCTTGGTGATACAAAGTGGCATCAGGAGCTTCCCAAGTACTTGGCGATACAAAGTGGCATCCGCTAGAGGTGTGTCATCCTTTAAGGATAGTGAGGCAGTGGAACTCATGGAACCCTTTTTGGATGCAGATTCTAAATAGAGTTACCCTCGCGATAACTGATGANNNNAAATATACTTGGCCTGAGAAAGAACGATCCCTTCTTTATTGGGAAGAACTTTAATACCCAAAAAGTAATGGAGATGTCCAAGGTCTTTAAGAGAGAATCTGGTCGAAAGGAGCTTGATAGTTTTCTTGATAATCTCAGAGTTTGATCCTGTGATAATTATGTCATCCACGTATACAAGAATGTAGACCATTGTTCCATTTTGATGACGAATAAATAGAGAAGAGTCAGAGTTACACTTTTGGAAGCCAATCTGAAGCAAGTATTGCTTTAACTCAGAGCACAAAGCTCGAGGGGCCTCCTTAAGTCCATAAATTGCTTTCTTCAATTTGCACACATAATGAGGAAAATCAGGATAAGCACAATCACGAGGTTGACACATATAAACATCTTCTTCAAGGTGTCCTTGAAAAAATGCGTTATTCAGATCCAGTTGGTGCAAATGCCAATTGTTTTGAACTGCAAGTAATAAAATGAGTCTAACAGTAATAGGTTTTACCACTGGACTAAATGTAGAGTGATAATTGACACCTAATCATTGTGTGAAATCCTTTGTAACTAATCGAGATTTATACATGTCAAGACTTCCATTTGATTTAATTTTGATATGATAGAGGCATTCGCAATCAACAATATTTTGAGAAGATGATGGTGGTAAAAGCTCCCATGTCTGATTTTTCATTAAAGCTTCAAACTTAAGTTTCATTTCTTTTCTCCAGTGCACACTCTTTTGGGCTTGGTTATAAGTAGTGGGAAGGGGTTCGGTTAACGAAACTGCAAGATTATCAAATGGTTTCTTAGGTTTGGTGATATTGTTTTGTGAACGAGTAACAGGTCGGTGAATGGGTGGTTGTTCGGTATATGCGGAAGCTGTGGTAGATGATTGGTTATGATTGTGAGATGGACTGGATGGTGAGGGATTTGGTGTAGGTATAAATAAAGGGGTTGCCTGGATGTGTCGGTTTCGGCGTTGGTATTGGATTAATAGTTGTCTGGTAGGTGGGACAACAATAGGCAGTGTGGCATAATCTGAGACAGTGGTTGTAGTTGGCACTGCTGCTAGAAGATGAACCTGCAGTAGGGGTCGGCAATAATTCTGGAGCAACCTTGATTGGTTGGGGAATCTCATAATCCACGGGAGGCACAAATTTGACACTGGGTTCATTTGACTCTTTGTTCAAGATATCCCACTCTAACTTTGAAGTTTTTGTCTTTTAAAGATGAAAATATATCAGAAGATGAAAATTTATTTTCATAAAAAATAACATCTCGTGAAATATATATCTTTTGTGAAATAGGATCATAACACTAATGGTTGTGATGGGTATTAGAATAGCCCAAGTAAACAGAAGGGGTGGACTTGGCATATGGTTTAAGCCAAGGATAACATAGGCAACCAAAAGTATGTAATTTCTCCAAATAATCGTTTGTATGGAGGATCATAATGAAGTGTGCGATGGGTACCCTATTAATCAAGAATGTGGCTTGTTGACAAGCAAAGGACCAAAATATTGGGGGCATGGAGGCTTGGTGTAAAATTGTTTTTGTTGTTTCAATGATGTGTTGATGTCTATGTTCAGCCATAGCTACTCTTTGTGGTGTGTAGGGTGGTGATACAAGGTGTTCAATACCATTGGTGTGAAGGAATGACTTGAGACCTTCAAACTCATCATCGTCATCAGTGTTGACTTAGAGTATTTTTGTATGAAAATAATTTCAACAAGGGGCTTAAATTTAGAGAAAATTATTTGGACCTCACTTTTATTTTTAAGTGTGTAAGCAAAATGTATTTTGTAAATTGATCAACAAAACTACATAATATAATCTTTTATCAATTGACAAAATAGGTGATGGGCCCCATACATCGCGGCTGAAAATAATTTGTAAAAGTTTTTTGCTCTCAAGAGTATTTTCAGAAAAAGGTTGACAGTTTTATCAATTGACAAAGTAGGTGATGGGCCCCATACATTGCTGAAAATAATTTATAAAAGTTTTTTGCTGTCCAAAGTATTCTCAGAAAAAGGTTGCCGATGACTTTTATTTGAAGAGCAGGAATTACAAAGATCAACCATTTTCTCAAATTGAAGTATGATAAATATTTACTAAGTTACAAAGATATTATTAGAAAAATAATATGTTCCAGAATAAAATAAATAAGAAATTCATTAGAAAAAAGAGTATTTTTAACCCATTAAATAACAATAAAGACATTTTTAGACCAAATTATCTCAAAATCTTGAGCTTGAAGCTCCACCATTTGGGGCCAAGTGAGGTGCCACGCCGAGTCACAAGGGTCGTGTATTAAAAAGAATTCATTTTGGACAATAGATGTCTTTCACATCTAGCTATAACAATGAGTAATTTTTTAATTTATAAATGGCAGCTCCAAAAAAATGTAATTCGACATCAAAAAAGTGTATTCGTAAAAATATTTGACAAAGGAGTGGTTATTGGATAGCACTAAAACTTGTTCGTTAGCGAATGACTACTTATACCAGAACAAACGGCTATCTTGATTCATTAGAAATTGGACAGATTCATTAGCGAATGACTACTTATGCCGAAACAAACGGTTATCTTGATTCATTAGAAATTGGACAGATTCATTAGCGAATGACTACTTATGCCGAAACAAACGGTTATCTTGATTCATTAGAAATTGGATAGATAAGGAAATATCTTATTGAGCTATGTGCTTACTTAAAAACTACTAAACCTCAATTCCAAGAAACAACTATAACTTCTACTGGTAGACATTTACCGAGAACAAATGAGCCGTTGTATCCTTGGGAACAGAACATTTTTTCCCTTTTTTTATAATTACTCTATGTTTAAATTTTGCAATGGGCAACCTGTATTAGAGAAAAAAGGTTTAAGTTTATCCATCACATCAGATTGTTACATAGCAAATATTGATTATTCGACAAAAGGTGGATAGTCTTCAGAGAAAGAAGGCGAAAACTTCATCTTCTTCTGCTCCCCTCACCACTAGAGAGGTATGTTTTGGTACAATTATCTATTTAATCTCTTGATGCATATTTATTTCCGGCCCGTAGTAGGTTTACTGTTAAATTTTATCAAATTTGTATTAATTGGGATAAGTTCACTTTACGCTAGTAGGCAACAACAAGTTTGCATTTCTGCTTTAGTAATCAGTAGTTTATGTGATGCAATAATCAAATTTTTAGCTATTGTTCATTCAAGCTGCTTTGCACTTTGTTGTAAAATGTTGGAACAAAGGAGAGGAGGGAAATTACCTTGGGTTTTCATTGTATTTGGATTACTAGTAATGAAGTGAATTTAATAGAGAAAAATGTTCATTTTGCATTGAATGCTTCTTACTGATTTTGTGATTAGTTCTTTACATACTTTTGTCTCTACCTCAGTAATTATTTTTCTCAAATGATTGCTTTGTGTATAATGATATTCACCAACAACAACAAAGTGTAGTCCCATTATCAAGGTCTATGGAGGATAGAATATATGCATACCTTATCCCTACGTTGAAGAGGTAGAGAGGCTGTTTTTTGAAAGAATATTGGTTCAAGTAATGCATGTCAGAGCACTATGGAATATGATGTTGATAAATATTGGTTCAGATAAAACTTTTAAATTGTGAACTTTTACAACTTCATCTCTATTACTCTATATGACTTCTTTGGGGAACTATTCACCGAACAATTAGTCGTCCTTTTTAGGACACACATATGGTTACCTTAAAAGATTGCATAACTTTGGGTGGTCATGAAGAAACCTTGGGGATCCACCTCTGTGAGGTGGAGGAACTAGTAATGAGAAACTAAGGTTGATAAACATGAACTGCATCTGTTCAAGGGATGGTTGTGGAGAGAGAGGAGTATTGGATGGGATCATCGATAACCATCATATAAGGTTAAGGTTATCGAGTTATCTATTGATGTTTAAGATTAGATTTCTAAAAGGTCAATGCTCCTAATTCATATGTAAGAAGTTCTAAAATACTATTGTATTTCTATATTATTGCTGAATTCACAGTTTGCTTCAATTTCTTTTAGCTCTGAAATGCTGGCTCCTCATTCTCAGTATGCGGAAGACCTAGAAAGTGGTTTCAGCTCAGATGTGGAGTCCAAATACAAGAAGATGTCCGAGGGAGAAGGACATGAGTGTATTTACAGCTTTCATGAAGAAGGTTCCCAACTTTTTTGTCACATTTTAATTGAGTAGCTATGTCCTTTTCACGAGTCGTGTGGCCTCAAGTGTGGCAACACTTGGCCTCAAATTTGAATGTTTGCCCTTGTTGTGGTGCTACAAGCTAAGGGACGCCTCACTGGCACCCTACATGAGTTGTGTGACACCTATTGGATCGTGTGGAGGAGCCATGAAGTGGCTTGAGCTTGAAGCCCCACCATTTGGCACCAAGTGAGGTGCCACGCCTAATCACACGGGTCGTGTGGCATGGGACGGGCCGTGAGGCCCTCCGTGAAGCTTCTGGAGTGAAATTATTCTAAGTATAGAATCACCATCTCATAACTTTCCACGAAAAATTCCTATGTTTGGGGAGACGGTAGCACCACATGAATCGTGTGGCTTCACACGGCTCGTGAAGGTGTCTGTTTGGTGAGCCTCATACGAAAATTCTAAGTGTTGGTTCAAGATTGTAAATTCCAAATATTCATCTAGATGTTGCTTCACAACACTCCACCGGAACCGTGGAGTGCCATACGGGCTGTTTGGCCTCAAGTGAAGTGGCTTCCGGGAAAATTTTTCTCCGATTTATTAATGGCATTTTCTTAAATTCGGCTATTTCTATTGGTCTTTTGGGGATCCTATGCCATCTTATTTCTGATTCATTATTGGCATTTTCATAAATCCAGCTATTTCTATCGGTCTTTTGGGGAATCCAATGCCATCTTATTGTCATCTAAAGACCTAAAATCTATTTCAAACATTCAAAACTCATTCCTCATAATTTGAACTCTCTCAAAACAACTCTCAAAAGGAACGGTTGTGAAGATTCAAATTCGGAGCAAAGGAACTCAACTCTTCTTCAAATACTTTTGGGTTCTCTTTATTTTGGTGAAGGTATGTGGGTTTTGATCCTTGGTTACTTCCAATGAAGGAGATCCAAACTATTTTAAATAAATCTACATGAATTTTGCTTACTTTAATTTGGGATATTAAATATTATGATTCCTTAAATTGCAATAATGAATGGGTTATGTTTATCTATTAATTTTAAGGTGATTTAAGCTTTGAAATATTGAATTTCAAAATTTTAATGAATCTATAATTATGTATATCCCCTTAAAAGGCTTGTTTGAGCATGGATGGTTTATACAGGATTCTAAATGTAGATTTAATTATGAGTTTACTTCAATTTCATGTTATTCTATTGATCTTAGATTAAATCTCAATTACCCATGTCATTCCCACATTTTTCATAGCATATGCATTTCATGAGCATGAATTTACGAAATTATGAAGTGGGTTAAGCCCAATTACATTTTATGAAATGATTTTGATATGATATTGGTTATGAAAAGAATGCAATCACATATATGTCTATTGATTATGGCTCTTTGAGCATTTTGGGTACTTGTACCATTTTGTATTTGAATGGGCTATTCCTATGCATGAGTATATTGACTACGAAATTATGATTTTGGCATTTAAGCCTAAGTATAAACTGTTATGAATAAGGTTTGGCCTTTAAGCCCAATTGTGCATTGAAATGTTTTGGCGTAACTTGATCTCTTGAAAGCATGTATAATTACGTATATTACAAGTATTCTTGTAGCATGACGACTTAGCACCAATGCATGGAGGGTCCTCTCTCTTTTCTCGGACTATGTGCTATCATATGCTCCTTTTAAAAATGGGGTTGCCCGTAAGGAAAGTTGCTTCCAAAATAGGGTTGCCTGTAAGTAGAAGAAATGATATGATATGATATGATTTTTATGTGAAAATCCATTTGAAATAGGATTGCCCGTAAGGAAGGTTGCCTCATATGAAAATGGGGTTGCCCGTAAGATGAAGTATGGTTTATCGGTGAGGGATTTTCATCGAGATTCCAAGTAATAGCTCAGTTGGGCTTATTTATGTCGGTTGAGGTAACATTTCCACTATATATATGAGCATCATATGTACTTCATGCATCATTGTTTTCATCACATCTTGCTATATTACGTTCCTTCTTATATATCTCATTCTATAATATGTGCCCTTGTCATCTAACATGGAAATGCAGGTTTTGATAAGTTCATGCATTGCATCCCATATACTTAGTACATTCAAACAAACTAACGCATACTCTTGTCTACATTATTTCACCATGTAGGGACCAAGGACTTTGATCATCCACCATTTGACGCTTAGCTCGGATTCCAAGTATATTTGTGGTAGTGAGTCCTATCTTTCAAGGACAATCCACAATCTTTCTGCCCATGACACTTTTGTTTCTTTATATACTTGAGGGTGAGTCCGGGGAATGTCTTGGCGCCCGACCTATCTATATAGAGGCATTGTTGGACATCTTGTAAACCTCCTTACGTCTTATGCTATGTGTTATGGTTAAAGTCTATGTTATGGAATGACTATCTTTGACTATCATTAGGAGACTATCCTAAGTTCTGAATTGCCCCATAGAGTGATTCCTACTTTCTCGCCCCGTAGAACTATGTGTTTACTTGTGTATGCTTTCAAATCGATGATGTGAGTTTTGGTATATTGAGGCTTGTTTGGGGACTCTTGGGTTCCCATTCTGCATGTCACATCTAGGCCCTACGTCCGGGTCGTGACAGGGATGGGTAATAGTTGATTCAAGGCTTCTATATTTTATGGAAAGTGGTCAAAATTGCCCTGAACTATACAAAATACACCGCTTATACCCTCCGTTACATTTTGGGATGAAAAATGCCCCTATTGTTATTCCAAGAGACCACAAATATCCTCAAGAGTTAACACCCATAATTTTTATTAATGCGGCAAACCATGTGGGATTGATGCCTTCACCTTAGTGTTGCCAACAAGGATTCTTAGAAATTAGACTTTTAGTGGTGACTAAAGTTGCCACAAAATCTCAAACTATTGCTACTAAAGGGTTTTACTAATTTTTACCTAGCAATGGCCACCACTTTTTTGTGGCAACTAAAAGTCACCACCTAAAACCTACTTTCTTTAAAAAAATGAAAATTAATTTTTTATTACAACCAATTTTTCTAAAATTAATTTCTACCTTTAACATATTAAAACTCCATAACCTTCTAATTGTGGTCGAAGACCTCATAAATGAATGATCAAAGACTAAAAACATGTGACTTAATAGAAAAAAAGACTAAATTAGAAGACTCAATCACTGGTAAAGTCTTCTCCAAAGATAGCTTTCAAGAACTCTAATTACTCACACCATAATATTATTAGTTCAAGAACATTTTTCCTCTTCTGTCACAGAAACAACATATAAACCAAACTTGAGATGCTCAACTTGAATAACACTTCTTGTGTCTTCTAAAACTTTCTCCACTTGCAACTTGATTACCAGGTTCTGCTCCTCCATGTGTGTATCTGGAGGTATTTATGAGCCTGGGTGCATAATCTTATACATTAACTATTAGTTTTTTTTCTTTCTCCTTCCATGTTTCTAATTATTTACGGAGATCTTCTAATTTTGCAAAGCGATTTGATTTGCCCTTAGCATGATCACATTGGTGATCCTCTAGTTTTACATAAAAATATTTTTCAATTATTGTTTTTATACTTGTGGAACCATAAGAACATAGTTTTCCACTAGGTGAAAATAGCATAATACCAACATCTGCTCCAGCCCAATTTTGTAAGTTTTTCTACTTGCTTGAACAGAGTGTTTTTTTTCTTTTTGAGAAGCTAATAGCGCGTGCTTTCTCAAAACTAATTAACCTTATTTCAATCTTTTGCTTAACTTTTCAGGCTTTGTTTTTCATTGATAAAGAAAATAACTATAGAAGAAAATAAGATATTTTGGCTGAGCAATTTTTATATAACAACATAGTATAATTTCACAAGTGAGGTCTGGGAAGGGTGGTATGTTCAAACCTTATTTCTACCTTGTGAAGAGAGAAATTATATTCGGTTAGAGAATAATGATAAGGTAACAATCATCCCATTGAATATTAATGATGCAGTTAAAAGTCAAGACTAATCTTAATGACATTCAAGCACAATGGGAAAACTAAGAATTGGTTAAGCCATCAGTCATTGCCAATAAAAGGATTAGTATTGAAATGGATTAGGTGTTAAGCTATAACTAATGTGCGGATAAGCCATCAGGCATTGCCAATCTAAGGATTAGTATTGAAATGGATTAGGTGTTAAGCCATACCTAATGTACGGATGTAATAGATACAAGGCATACGTATTTTATATGGAATAATTTAGTTATAGTTCTGAACTTTATTAGGGAGCACAATTTTATATGAGCTATAATGTATGCACCAGGAATTTTGTGTTAATGGGCATACTGTTTTTTATATTACTTAAAGTAAATATTGAAAATAATAATCAAATGTAAAAATGTCATGTCAAAAAAGGGAAATAATCAGTCCAATAACTTCAATTACGCTAAACAAGATTAAAAAGTAAAAATAAATGGAACTAATTAGAGGTGTAAAATCATCTTAGAAGCTTTTGTTGAGTTGGAATTGTTGAGATGTTTTCCTTGTATGACATTAGGAGAAAATGTACATGTATATAACAAATAAAACTAGCTATGTCACCTATTTCCTTTTCTTTCATAGTATAAAATTAACATTATACAACGAAATGACTATTCGATGCACAAAATATCCAGTGTTAGTAGGTGTCACAGGGGTGATTTTCGGCCTTGTCACAGCCGAGCAGAATTAAGTCACCACCGTGCAGCAGTCAATGTCTAACGCTAGCTCAGCCTACTTTTTGCCTAACTTTTTCCAACACTTAGTTTATTTTAGGCGTCCAAACAACAATGAAAGCAACACCAAGAGTTACAGGCCAAGCCCAACCTTTTTATTTACTCAATTAATCAAAAAGGACTCCCAACAGAGTATCACTCACAAAGCTGCCTCCCTCGCACTCTATGAATGACTCTTTTCTGACTATCAAGACCTTCCTTGTCCTTAGCCACATTCTAGCTACTTAATAAGGCTGCCCAAGGCAGTTTTCAGCATACAAGGAAAAGGGCCATGCCTGGCACATGCGCCAGCCGCATTACAAGGGGATCATGGGGATGTTTCCTAGAATTTTGGCCTCATGGCCGAATCTTCAGACTTGGGCGCGTGCCATCATGCGTCTCACTCCCGTGCTACGCATGTGCATTTGTCTTGCTCCTGCCTTGCCTTGCCTTGCCCAACACATGCGCCTTGCGCATGTCTTTGCTCATGCGCCCTGCGCATGCCTGTGCCGCCCATGCGCCCTGCGCATACCTGTGCCGCCCATGCACCCTGCGCATATCTTTGCCGCCCATGCACCCTGCGTATGTCTATGCCGCCCATACGCCCTGCGCATGTCTACTGCCCATGCACCCTGCGCATGTCTTTGCCGCGCATGCGCCCTACGCATGCCATTGCCACGCATGCACCCTGTGCATGCCTGTGCCGCCCATGTGCCTACTCGCCCATCTCTGGCCCTTGCGTCTGTCCGTGCCTATCTTGGTTCATGCACCTTCGCGCGCATGTCTTAGCTTATGCGCCTCCGCACGCATGTCTGGGTCATCCACCTCCTCGCGTATGTCTATGGCTCATGTGCCTTCTCGCGCATGCCTTAGTTCATGCACCTCCTCGCGTATGTCTTGGCCCATGCACCTCCTCGCATATGTCTTGGCTCATCCGCCTCCTTGCGCATATCTGGCCTATGCGCCTCTTCGCGCATGCCTTTGCCGTGCCCACGCCAATGCCTGTCCCAGCTGCCTTCACCAATGCGCATGCCCTCTCAGGGCCATGTGTTTATCCTTCACGCAGACCTTTGCCAAGCTGCTTGGCAACACTTAAGCACTTGACACGGTCATTGCCCCTTGCGCCTAAGTCCAAAAACTAGGGTTCTTATAGTAGGGTTGACAAAGGGTTGCAGCCCAAGGGTTATAATGTTGACAATCTGCCCAAATACAAGTATTAATGGTTGCTTCCATGACTCATACCCTTAACCTATAGGTCGGACAAAGACAACTTTACCATTGTTTCAAGGCTCTCCTTTTAAATTATTATTATATATGTAAACAACTTAAAGAATTTCTCTGAATATCTAAATAGTACTATTACGCTCTCTCTCTCTCTTACGCTCTCTCTCTCTCTTACGCTCTCTTCTCTCTCTCTTACGCTCTCTTACGCTTTTCCGGCAAGGGTTCGCACCCTCTTGGCCGGAAAACTCTCGGCCTCATCTCTGGCGAACCCTTGCCGGATCAGAGGTCCGTCAGTCCTTGTCGTCGTATCCTTCGTCTTATGCATAGCACCGTCTGTGGTGTCATCTCCTCTGTCATTATCATCTGCGTCATCGTTGTCGTCTGTCGCCTGTGTCTGTGTCCTTTATCGCCGTTGTCACCTGCATCTGTGTTTATCATCATCGTCAGTCTTGTCGTAGTCATCTGTCCGTCATCGTCATCAGTATCATAGCCGTTTGTCGGCACTGGCCATCGTTAACTGTGTCAGTGCCGTCTTTGTCATCGCCATCGGAGCTTTAGTGTGTGTCTGTGTAGGTTGTTGTTTCACCCTCTGTGTCGTCTTCCCCATCATCATCGTCGGGTTATCGTCTTGGTCGTCGTCATCTGCGTCATAGTGGCCTGCAGCACCGTCGACTGTTTCGCCGTCGTCGGAGGGTCTGTGTCTGGGGTCTGCAAGTCTGTTGCTTCTCTTACATCATCATCGACTTTACTCTTTAAGAGTCCGGCGACCAGTGGATCTTTCAACTTTCTGGGCAGAAATTCGGTAAGTTACGGGCTCGAGTTGTCAGACGGGCAACAATTCCGGCGAGACCATCTCCGATTCCAAGTGATATCCTCCAAACTCTGCTTTATTTACTTTGCTATTTTCTACTGGCTGAATACTTCTCTGTGCTTAATTGATCTTACTGAGATTGCTGGCTGAATATTGTATACTTTATATGCAAATTTTTCTTACTGATTGTTTGAACATCTGCATATATCTTCTTACATATTACAAATTGTTATAGCATAGTGAATTTTGGTGGATTATTTGAATATTTTGCCGTACTGATTTAGCTATATATTATAGTATATGGTTGTATATATTGTTGTATATTGTACTATATATATTGTTGTATATATTGCTGCATATTGTTGTATATATTGCTGCATATTGTTGTATATTGTTGTATCTTTGCTCATGCGCCCTGCGCATGCCTGTGCCGCCCATGCGCCCTGCGCATACGTTGTATATTGTTGTATATTGCTGTATATTATTGTGTATAATTGTGGTATATGGTTGTATAGTGTTTGTTTGGTACTTGTTTGTAAGGAGTATCACCTTTGTAGTTCCAATGGCGATAAGAGAAAATGGTGGACTAGGGTCATGTCAAAGGTTGGGGTTGTTTGACGACGTTCATGGAGGCTTTGGTTTTGGGGAGAGGAATGACAGTGGGTCGTCTGTTTTGGAGTTTGCCAAAGCTTTTGAGTTAGTGATTGCTAACTCGTGTTTCCCAAAAAGGGAAAACCACCTGATTACTTTTAGTAGTACGGTAGCGAAGAC
>DF367657.1:0-18289 GCA_000787875.1 Solanum virginianum | reverse complement strand
TACTGACCCCCTTCCTTCGGGTGGGGGCTGTGTTCATGCCCGCAGGTACCGAGATGCGAGACACTGATCCGTCTACTTAGGATTGTTTCAGCTACTGCTGTATTCTCCTTTGTTTCCAGGAGAACTATTTTGGTATAAGTCTATCTATATAAATATGTATATGTACCTACAGTATATGCAGATATGTGTATGTTTTGTCTTTCTGTAAAGGTCGCTGTTGCTAACCTCGAGAGTTAAATAGAAAGAGAGTATAGGGTGTCCTTATCAGGCACCGGTCATGGGCCTAGGTGGGTTGTGACATCTACAACCCTACCATATAAAGCCTCAAAAGGGGTTCTGCCAATACTAGAGTGGTAGCTATTGTTGTAAGCAAACTCAATAAGTGGAAGATGTTCATCCCAACTACCCTTAAACTCTAAAATACAAGCCCTAAGCATATCTTAAGGGTCTGGATTGTCCTTTCAACTTGACCATCTATTTGAGGATGAAAAGTCGTGCTAAGCTTGACCTTAGTACCAAGACCCTTTTGGAAGGATCTCCAAAAATGAGAAGTGAATTAAACACCATGGTCTGAAATGATGGACAATGGCATCCCATGCAACTTAACCAACTCATGAATATATATCTTGACATAATCTTAGGCACTATAAGTTGTTTTAATCGGTAGAAAGTGAGTTGATTTATTCATTCTATCCACGATAACTCAAAGAGGATCAAAGTGTTTTCTAGTCTTTTGCAAACCAATTACAAAATCCATGTTGATCTCTTCCCACTTCTAAGTAAGAATTTCTATGTCTTGGACTAGGCCACCCGACTTTTGATATTCGGCTTTCATTTGTTGGCAATTGTGATAACCAGCTACAACCTTGGCAATTATCCCTCTTCATACCACCCCACTGTTATGCCTCTCTCAAGTCTCCATATATTTTTGTTGAACTGGGGTCAATGGAGTAGGGTGAGTTATGTGCCTCTTTCAAAATCAACTCCCTCAAGTTACCAACATTAGGCACACATAGTCTATCTTGGTACCTATGGACACCATCTCCCCCTTGGGAGAAAACCTCTACCTTATAATCCTTCACCAAAGCTTTCAATTCTAGAAAGGCAGGATCAAGGTCTTGTTTGTACTTAAACTCTTCAACTAAAGAAGATTTGGAACTATCAATACCCACCACACCTCCATTTTTATCTTCATTCAACTTAATCCCCAACCTAGCTAACCGGAGAACTTCTCTAGCCACCTCCCTATTATCATTATCAATGTGAGCTAGACTACCCATGGACACTGTACATGGAGTATCGGCCATAAATTTAGCCTTGTCGGGATGATAGTGCACACTCATGTCATAATCCTTAAGGAGTTCTAACAACCTTCTTTGCCTCAAGTTAAGATCTTTTTGTGTGAACACATATTGGAGACTCTTTCGATCAGTAAATACATCTATGTGAACCCCATACAAATAATAACACCATATTTTCAAAGCAAACACCACCACTGCTAATTCAAGATCATAGGTAGGATAACTACGCTCATGCACCTTTAGTTGGCTAGAGGCATATGCTATAACCTTCCTATTTTGTATTAAAACACACCCCAAGCCAATCCTTGAAGCATCACAATAAACATAAACCCTTCTAGCCCTTTCGATAAATCCAAAATAAAAGCAGGGATAAGTCTGCCATTCAAAGTTTGCAAACTCTTTTCACATTTATCGGTCCAAACAAATTTTGCCTTCTTCTGGGTCAACTTTCTCAAAGGGGAAGCAAGTGAAAAGGAACCTTTCATAAACCTCCAGTAATACCCCACTAAACCCAAGAAAATCCTAGTATCCATTAGAATCAAGGGCCTAGGCCAATTTCTTATCAATTTTTTCTTCTTAGGGTCCACCTTAGTTCTATCACCCGACACCACATGCCCTAGGAATTCAACCTCTTTCAACCAAAATTTACACTTATCATATTTAGCAAACACCTCTCATCCTTCAAACTTTGCAAAACCATCCTCAAATGATTCACATGCTCTTCTTCACTCCATGAATAAATCAATATATCATCTATGAAGACCACCACAAACATATCAAGGTAGGCATTAATGACCTTATTCATGAGATCTATAAATATTTTATTAGTTAAGTCAAACGACATTACCACAAATTTAAAATGTCCATACCTAGTCCAAAAAGCCATCTTGGGAATATTGCACTCCCTCACCCTCACTTGGTGGTATCTAGACCGAAGATCAATTTTAGAAAAGTGACTAGCCCCTTGTAGTTGATAAAATAGGTCATCTATCCTTTCTAGAGGATACTTGTTCTTTATGATGACTCTATTGAGCTGCTGGTAGTCGATGCATATTCTAAGGGAAGCATCCTTATTTCTTACAAACAACACGGTGCACCTCAAGGTGATTTGCTAGGCCTTATGAAACCCTTCTCCAATAAATCCCTCAATTGATTCGTCAATTTCTTTAACTCCATCAGGGTCATATAGTAAGGGGGAATGGAAATAGGTCGGGTATCGGGGAGGAGGTCTATACCAAAGCGTATTTCCTTTACAGGAGGAATATTGGGAAGCTCATCAGGGAAGTCCATATCACCCACAAGCATAGTTATACGACACTCTTCATTCACTAAGTCAGACACACCTGGCACAAACTTGTTCATTCTTTCCCAAGTATCGATAACCAAGTGAGGAGCATACTTTGAGACCTTGTTAAATTTGAGGGCATACTCCCTTACACTCATGGAGCCTTGCTTGAGATTGATAAACTCTATCACTCTTTCCTCTCTCAACTTAATAAGGAAGAACTTATTAAGGAAGGTGGCCTTGAGCTCCTCCCAAGGAATGGCATCATTCTTTCCCCTCTCTAATTTTCATTGAACAAACCAAATTTGGGCCACACCCTTGAGTTGATAGGCCACTAGTTCTGTCTTCTCCTCCAAATTAATCCCCATGATAGCAAGAACCTTATACACTTTATCAATAAACTCTTAGGGTTCTTCGTCTATTTTTGACCTACGAAACTCCAAAGGGTTAATCCTTGTGAAGTCCCTCACTCTTTAGGATAGAGTAGGAGCATGAGGGGCTTAGGCCCCTTGATTCAATCAAGTTTTCATAGCATAGGCCAACACGGTGATGATATTTTGGAACTCAACTTGTTTAGTCCCTTCATCTTAGGGAGCTTAAGAAGCCAGGTGTATCGGTAACTCCTCGGGTGTGCGGGCCCTCTATGGTCTTCCTCTTGGCAATGGAATGATCTAAAAAAGAAAAGAGCATTCGTTAGGGAAGGAAGCCTTATCTTTACACCTAGAGCATGAGATAGATTATGAAGAAGTAAAATATTTCCTTAAATACCTCACAACCTCCTATTATAGTTATGGCATACTTCATAACCATGAATAAGACCCTACTTGATGTGCTGTGTTGGATTTCTGAGGATCATTAACAACTTAGTGCTCTGATACCAAGTTTGTCACAACCTAAGCGTAGGGCCTAGATGTGACACGGTGAATGGGGAACCCGACGGGACCCTAAACAAGCCTCTTCGCATACCATTCACACATCCTTGGTTGTGAAAGCCAAATTAAGCAAACATAATAAAAATAGAGTCTAAGGGAAGCGGGAACAAGGAAGTCTTTCATAATAATAATAGCATAAGAAGACTCAAGCTCAAAAGCATAGACAACCATATTATCCATCAACACCTCAACATAGAGTTATGTAGGGGCCAAGACACTTCCCAGGTTCACACTCAAATGATAAGTATCAAAATATAATAAACAAACCTTAACATAGCATGAACGAAAGGTAGATATTGTCCTCGGAGTTGAGGACTCACCAAAAGCTTCTTCAAGCAAACCAACTAGCCATGTGGAGGAGGATGATCAATAGGAGCTCCGGTCCCTACATGGTGATATTATGTAGGCATAAAGTATACGTTAGTACATGGAATGTACTAAGTATGCTGGGTGCAATGTAACAAAGACATAAGACATATAATCAAGATGCATAATCATAATCAATGGATATAAACTCAATATGATATGTATGATCAATTCTTGTATTAAAATATGCATGTAAACATTCAACTTGCATAATATAATACATACATATGAGAGGAGACTTTAACCGACATATAAGACCATGCGAGCTACTACTTGGAATCCTGACGCATGACACCCCACCAGAGAAGGTGTGGTCTACTTGCTAAGGTAAACCATACTTGACGCCACTTTGTGGATAACTTAACCTAGATGGATCCACTAGTAAGCTCTTTTAGGGAATTAATATAATCCTATAGTGATACATAGTGTAGAGACTAAGACTTTATATAAAGACCCTTTGAGTCGAGCCCCCAACTTAAACCTCAATCGGTGCTAATTCTAATAACACGTAAAACTTGAAATAATCATAGGTTTAATCATAACATGAATAACTTGTAAACGACATGATAACATGATATGGGTAGCTCATTTACATACTTGACCCCAACATGGGCATATACCTTCTATGAGAGGGTAGAAAACAATACATTGATTTGACTCCTTCTAGTAGGTATTTCATTTCACATGAGGGTAGAGATTGTAACATGCTTCACCCCTACTAGTGAGCTTAGCTTGAATCATGAGGGTAAAATAGTAATCATGCTTAACCCCTCAAATAGACATAATTTGCTCACAAGAGGATGGAATTATAGAATAAAGCTTAACTTGTCACTTATAAATCATGAAAACCTTTCACGAGTTTAATATATGCTTGGGAGCATATAATTATCATGATAACACTTAACTTGCAAATCATGCATTAATTCATCATCAACTTAAGAATCCTTGTCATGTAGTTTAGTCAAACATGGTGGGTGTATGAACACATGTAGATAATCATGCAATTTATAGAGGAAGAAACAACAAAGAGTAAAATCAAACCATTTTAAAGTCATCCAAATCAACCCACCAACATAGTAGTAAAACCCTCATCTTGGGTGTCATGCAAACCATTCAAAAATCCATAATATTTCACGATATCATAGTATAAAAAAGATTTTGCATCATAAACATGGTATAACCTCATTTCTTGATAAAAGCTCATGCAACAATAGTTCAATATTCAATAAATTACCAACAAAATTCATGCATAGGAATAATAATAGAAAATACCCATAAGAAGTTTGATCTTGAAACCATGAAATTTCATAAAAAGGAAGGGTTGAGCTCCATGGGTGAAAGAACCTATGGATGAATACCCACATACCTAAACTTGAGATTTTTTTGAAGAAAGCTTAAGGAAAACCTGATGCTTGGATTGGATTCTTGAAATCCAAAGTATACTCTGGATATTCTTGAAATTGAATAGCGGATTTGATGATGAATTAGGAGGATTTTGATAGGGTTTATGAATGTTCTTGAGTTGAAAAATGGCCAAAGGATGAAGGTTTCACGTTTAAATGGGTATTAGGTCATTACCCAAATGGCCCCGAAATAAGCTGGAAAAATAGGGAACAAAATGCACTAGTTTGTGCCCTAGGCCCGATGTGGACCAAACACATAGGGCTAATTTGTGCTGATCTGCACCTAGGCCGCATCGCGCCTAGGGCGCAGATGCACACTATAATTGGTTCCTATTGCAAAAATTATTTTTTGCTAAGGATTTTCTAAAATTCGAGAGCTACCCTTTTCCCACTCAATTTTGCCCGCTGAACAAGAATATGAAGTCGCATTTTTGAAATCATGCAAGGATTTTGAGATATTCAAGAAATACAATATAGGATATTTTTGAAGCACATGAGGGGTGTTACAGTGCTTTACATGGTATTAATTATTATATTTACTTATGTAATGTTTGTAATAGTAGAGAACTTATAATTTTCAATAAATTTGCTTGATGCATGAGGAACACAAAAATCATTATATAATAAGCTTGTGTGTCATCAAAGATAGTAAAGAAAGATACATTCTCCATAGGAATTAGTTCAAACAATGTTAAACTAAGTCTTGGTTTAGCAATGTTTTGGAGAATTTATGTATTATATTGAGTTGGTTATAAACTATAACTAATCGACTCAAACTAATTATGAAAAATTTGAGAATCGAGCAAGAATAATTTGGTCATTCCTCGAGAGGGTACCCTAGGAGTGGCCAATACTCAAAAACCATTGTTTGTTTCCAAGAGAACCACTTTGTCTCATTACTCATTCATTTATCAGTGGAAGACTTAGATGAAAATAAAGAATATTTATGTGGGCTCTCAATATTTAGAAAGAAATTATCATGACCAGACTTTGATGTCACCTATTAGATCACACCTACATGGAAGTTAAACTAATCCAAGGTACCTATCCTGAATATCTATACATGGAAATACTAGCAAGTACTAATAACAAAATCACAACCTACCCAGAATTTGGAAGTCATCTGCACATAGCTATAATAAACTCAAGCACATACTCATATATGTAGATAATAATAATAATAATAATAATAATAATAATAATAACAATAACAACAATAACAACAATAATAATAATAATATAAATAACCAAGAGAAATTCCTACATAGCAAGTCACAACTATAGAGTACAAGGCCAACTTCTGAATACAATAGATGACTGTCAAATTGAAGGAGATTGCAGAATGTACAGAGTTGTTGATGCTCACCAAAATCTCTTGAATCATTCACAAGCCTCTACCTCAAGTCATGGCTAGTACCTGGACCTGCATAATAGGAAGATGTAGAAATATAGGTGTGAGTAGCGGTAACAGGCTCATAGTTTGCATTATTGGCTGACTGAGTAAAATACAGTAACTATAGTATGGCCAAATATAGAAACTATATTAAAGTTAGAAATTTGATCCCATGTCCAAAAATAAGCATATCTACCATATAGTGTGCAAGGATACTGATTGACGAACCCAATGATCTAGTGTCAACTATGCTTAAGGCTTTCGGAGACTGAACTGTACAGAGATAGAAGAAGTAACAACATGATAACCTTGCTAATTGTAATTGTATCAGCAATACCCTCGTATCCTAATGGAAAAAACTAGCTTCAAGAGAGAAAAACCGCTAGGGTTTGAAGGCAATCTTGTGAAATCTTCCAAGCTAGTTCAATGCTCAAAACTTCTAGGTATGTAAGGCTAACCAAAACATGGATTCTATTCTTCCATGTGCCCTATTCCCAGATTGATGGAGTTGTGAGTGAATTAAGTCTCCCATGAATGCTTCTTGAAGGTTTTTCTTAAATTCTAATGTATTTTTACATAATCTTGGATGAATTACTATTTTTATGAATTAAATAATTTTGCCATACTACATGAACCCAAGCATGATTTCTTATTATTTTCACATATTTTACTTACATGAGCATAATTTAAGCCTAAAGAGTCTATGGAATCCCTAAATGCTTCAATTCTACATTTGTTCTCCTAAATGCTATTAGTTAGAATGATGTATGATTAAGTTCTGATGAGTCAAGTACTGAACCTTAAAATAATGTAATCAAAGGCTTGATAGTTAATGTGATGAGTTGAGTTGATAAATATCCATTGAGACTAGATGAATGAGTTAACGATAGGGTTGATGTCTTATGAGCATATTGAGTCTTGGGAGGAGTATTGAGTAGAGAACTGAGTAAGAGTAAGTCCAACTCAAACTCAATAACTACTTAGTTGGCGTAGGAGAGGATTGAACCATACAATCGAATATTTCCTGTGGTCCCAAAATAAGGATTTGATATTATTGATGTTAGATCTATTGATGAGATATGCTATACCCCGATAAGGTATTGGATTGATATGACAATGACATCAATTCGTTGTATCATCACTAGTTCATAGGTGATAGTTGTTAATTAGAGAAACTCCTAAATAGGCCTTGATAGTACTCTGAGTGGAGGGATGTAGATGATATATGAGTAGTCATTGTCTAAATTACATTCTTACTTTAGACTCTTGACATGATGATTGAATTTCCTATTTCTTGAGTTAAGCTATTTGAGTTGATTTTATTCTTCCTTTACATGTTTCTTTCTGCCATGTACATACTTATATATTCCACATACCAATGTATATTTGGGCCTACATCTTTTCATAATATAGAGAAAATTACTATCTATCATCAACAGGCACCCCATTAAGGATGTATTTGCTTTCAGTTGATTAATGAGTCCTCCCTTACTTTCGGAGGACATTATGTTTCTTTTCTAGCTTTGAATTTAGACCTATTTAATTTTATTCTATTTTTGAGGTAGCCATGGGTCTGTCATTGACAACATATATTCAGATGTCTAGAGGCTTCATAGACTAGATTGTTGATGTGATTTGATGTTCTTATTGGCTAGTTTCTTTCACACTAGTCTTACTTAATTGATAGATAGACTGTTTGGCCTTTGGCCGTTAATGTTCATTTTATCATTACTTTTCATTTACATAATCTTATTCATGGATGTCTTTCTCTATTAGAATGTGATTGAATGAATGCGATAAGGCCGAGTGGTTCGCTTAGGGATTAGCAATAGTTTCTGAGTGCTGGCCATGCCAAGGGTACCCTCTTAGGGAATAACAAACTTGGTATGAGAGCTACTCTTGTGTTAGCTTTGTCGATGTGGTTCAGAGTTCAACTGAGTTTACATAAATCCTAATTAGATGGGACAAACCTCAGTGCTGAATCTAGGCGAATCCCATGCGGTGGGACAAAGCTCAGTGAGGATGCATAATTCATAGAGATCTTGAGATGAGATGTCCCATATTGGTAAAACACAGGAGAGATGTTGGGTAGATAAGTAAAGGACTGGTGTATATACTATGAAACGACTTTTGCGGTAAGCCCAAAGGGACAAATTTGTGATAGGATAGGCCTAAGAGCAGACAATACTTCATAGTGTTGGCTTAGGTCATTACACCAGTGTCCGTCAAGGTGTCATCAATGCCAGTGACCATTGTGACAATTGAGAGACCTAGTATATAGTCTGATGCGATCCCTATGGGTTCTACCTTATAGCGTCAGCTTAGTAGATATGCACATCGATGCTAGTGCACATTGAGGTGTCATCGATGCCAGAGTCCGCCGATATATGGTCTGACGAGATCCCCATAGATTCTACCTTATAGCTTCAACTCAGTAGATGTATACATTAGCACCAGTGTCTGTAGCATTTCATTCTCCTGAATTGCTTCTATACATTGCATATGCATTGCATCTTTGACTATCCCTGATATATGGTTTACATTATGCATTAACTCTTTTCTTGCAGGTGATAGTATTCTTCATTATTACATACTAACAAAATTTCTCTTACCCAGTCGGTTAAACCTATTGGGCACATTTCACTATACTCACTCCTACTTTGTTTCCTCCCTGTATATCACACATAAGGTTTAGGATAGGATAGTTGATCATTTCATCCTTGTATTATTGATACCATCCAGATCTTAGAGGTAAAACTTAGACTTCGAGTCTTCATGGGTCTTTAGGTCCTCTTTTTATTTTCTTATCTCTCACATATGTATCAGATATTATGAGACTATATTGTATTTACTTTTAAGATAAATTTGTCTACCTTTTAGTACTATTTTAGATGCTCTTATACTCATGACTGCAGGTTTTGGGAGATTTCTTATACCTTTTGAGTTTGTTTCCACTTTATTTATCTTTCTTTAGTTGCGATCCATTTTGGGTCGTGACACCAGTTATGGGATATATCTATTGTCTTAGTAGCTCTTTATTTGTGACTTTTAGGTTTTAGGAGGGATTATTTTGTTGTACCTATATATAATCATATATTCATTATTAGATCCTTGTCATTAGTTAGTTTCTGCAAATTGTGATATTTACCTAATTTTCTACCCTCAAACCCATTACTAGTGGTTTGGGGTTATACGCTAGCTTACCTGCTCGTGGGACATGGTAGGTGCCATCATGACTCGAGATATTGGGTTGTGAAAGTTGGTATGAGAGCACCTGGTTCATTAATCTCACTTATATGATGAATACTGAGATGTCCGTGACTCATCTGCTGGAGGCTTTAGGATATCATTAGAAATGTACTTGATGATTGTATCACTTCATGCAGTGTATGTTTTGTTGGCTTTGAGAAATCTCATTGGTCTCACTCTTTTGCAGGGTATGCTCGCAAACATGGTGCCTTGTCACGACCAAACATTTAAGGTCATGATGACGCCAGTTAGACCCTACCTACAGGCAAGCCAAACTAACCAAAGGTACCTGTCATGAATAACTAAACATGGCAATACTAGCAAAATACCAATAACACAACAGTAGACTACCTAGAACATGGAAGTTACCTACAAATTGTTATGATGTACCGCACAAATATGATACTTTTAATGCCTTAAATGTAGCTTTTTCTTAAAATGACACCGAAAAGTGCTCGAGAATATGCCTCAGAAATGCCTAGAATCGTAATTTCCATATATCTCAAAATTCGTACGTGATATTGAAAATTCGACTTCACATTCTTCTTCAGGGGCAAAATCGAGTGGGAAATGGGTCTAACCCTGATTTTAGAGTAACCATAGAAAAATTTGATTTTCCTAAGTTTTGCACAAAGAAGTGTGGGTCTGCGTTGGTACCGTGATATGCCTCCATCGCAAACCAGTGTTATTTTAGCCCAATTTTATTGTTTCGGTCCAAGCCTTTTGGGTCTTGGGCCTAAGTATTCCCAAGCGTGAAAATACCTATACTTAGCTATATTGCACCCTCATATAATTCAAGTTATTCCCAAATACTCTCTCAAAAACTTAGTCAATATTTCATCTCCTAATTTTAAGTCTCAAACTCATCCAGATCTCAAGGTTCTCATTCAAGCTTTATGTCTCTATCTCCAATCTTCATCAAGTTATTCTTCAAAGATAAGGTATGTGGGTTTCTTTCATGGGTTCCTTCACCCATGATGCCCAAGCTTTCGTTTTTTAAAAATTGCATGATCTAAAGTTGATTTACTCATGGGTCTTATTTATTATGAAATTCACAGCACACTATGTTGGGGTTTATGAAATAGTGACTATTTTACTATGTTTTGGGCTATGAATCTAAGTTCTATTGTGAGATTTGATGAAGGGTCTTGATGTATATTGCTTGAGGGTGTTACCAAGTATCTATTGATGGTTTTACAATGATTTTTCTTGCATGATTTCACTCTTGAATTGCATGGTTTTACACTAGCACTACATACCCATCAAGTATTTGATAAAATGTTCAATTATGATTTCTTGAGGAATTGAAGGTCCAATGCTTGTCTTATGGGATGAATGACATTATGATGGTCAAAGGAATGTATGTATATGATGATGAAAGGAATGTAGGTAATAGATTATAAAAGGAGTGTATATATATATATAATATTATCTCAATAGTATTGGGGATGACCAAGCCTCATCCGAGAGATTGTAGGCCCGAGTAACCTTGTTGAAGAGTTTGTACCTCGATTGCCTTGCTCGGGAAGGGATTTGTACCTCATGCACCTCTGATAGGGGGTTTGTACTCCATCAACCTTGTTGGGGGATTTGTACTCCATCAACCTTATGAAGGGGTTTGTACCTCATGTGCCTCTCCAAGGAGGTGGCAGGCCTTGGATTGCACTATAATAGTCACTCCTTACACTTGTATCATGTTCTATATAAGCATAATTTTGCTTCAAGCATCATTCTTACATGTCATATTATTTGTATATTATTCATTGCTTATGATTATGCATTTTGCCTATAATTCCTATCGCCCCGCTAAGTATCTAAGGTTTAGAGGTGTTGTTGGACATGATATGTATTATCCTATGAGTTTTTTCTCTCTTGACTCTTGTTGTTATGATATGAATGATGTCTCTTAGCCTCGATTATCCCTATTTCTACTTCTATGTTGCTATTTTATTGCTTCTGCGACCAAAGATGTGTAATGATGCGCTAAGAGGCTTGTTTGGGGTCCCTTCGGGTTCCTCTTCCATCGTGTCACGTCTAGGCCCTAGGCTTGGGTCGTGACAAACTTGGTATCAGAGCACTAGGTTGTTAGATCCTCAGTGTCCAACACACCACATCGATAAGATTCCTATTCATAGTTTTGAAGTGCACCATGACTATGAATAGGAGGCAATGAGGCATTCTAGGAAACATTTCACTTCTTCATGACCTATGTCATGCGATAGAGTTAGGTCCCTTAAGGTTTATTGCTAACCCCTAACCGTTACATTTTAGGATATGTCTCGAGCTGCTCAGGATGGTAATGTAATTAATATAAAGATTCGCAATGCTTTATGGGAAGTGGCCAAAGTGGTAGCAAAATGGGAAACTCACCTCGAACAATAAGTGAATGCTCCCGAGACTTCAAATGGTGAAAAGGGAGGTAGTAAGGCCAAGAGGGCCTGTATTGAAGGAAAGTTCCAAAGTCCCAAAGGTAGAGGTGTTGTGATCTCTTTTGCTATGTGCCCAAAATATGGTAGGTGCCATGAAGGCCCATGCTTGAGAGGTACCGACGCTTGTTATGGTTGTTGAGAGTTGTGTCATAAGGTAAGATAATGCCCTCATAAACACATTAAGAGTAAAGAAGGCGATGATGGAGTAGTCATCCTAGATGCCCAAAGGGTGGGAGGAAACATGGTGGTACATGTTGGAGAAACAAGGGTACATGCTTTGGGTGTGGTGGGAGGGGGCATAAAATTCTAGACTGCCCTTATGCTCAAGATAAGGGTAAAGGTGGTGATGTTGATCAAGAGGCTCAAGGAGGGAATGAGGTGCCCGATGTTGCTATTGGTATGTTGAAATTTTCTTTGGCTTTGATGTGTTTGCATTGATGTGCCTGGGTGATGCTATCTCTTTCATTATTCTTTTGGTTGCTAGTGGGTTTCATATGTGCTCCGAACTCTCTTTGGTATCTATCTCATTGGTAGGCCTATTACTGTTTGAAGGTTCATAGGTGTTGTTCTGTGTTTATATTGCATTAGGTCCTGCTTATGACTTATTCGATTTAGTATGGTGGATTTTGATGCTATGTTTGGGGTGGATTAGTTGCGTTGGTGCTGCGTCCCTATTGAATGTAGGGCCCATAGATTTAAATTTTGATTCCCTATTAAATTTGTCTTTCAGTGGGAGCTTGTAAAGTGGTTGCAAAGAGGTAGGTCTATTTCTGGTACTATGATATGCTTGATCTCTAAGGGGTTGCATTCTTTGTCTTGTGAGGGTCAAGGATGTTGAACCTAAGTTATTTCTATTCTAATTATTTTGGGTAGTAGATGAACTCTTGAATGTCCTTTCCAATATTATGGATTTGGGGTAGTATTTTTTGGTTTGACTGGTGCACCGATTATGTCTATAAGTCTCGTGAATATTAGACCCTACCTTATTATGTTTATGATGGCTTGGGTAATGATAGGGTTGTTTGCCTCTAGAAGTGAGGGGGTGCATGTGAGTCATTTGAGGGTAGTACTATAAAGTTTAGAGGAGGAAGTTGTATGCTAAGTAGGAGGTATGTGAGTTTGGTTGCGAGAGGTGGCCTTCCTAGGTCTTGTGGTTCTGGGTGATGGTATTAAGGTAGACCCTTGTAAGATGAAGGTGATTAGAGATTGCCTGGACCTTTGAATTCATCGCATATTAGGAGCTTCTTGGGCTTAGCAGGTTATTACCGGAAGTTGTGAGTAGGTTTCTTTCTATTGCTTCTCGTATGGTTTAGTTAACACTGAGTAAGGCTTGTTTAAGTGGGCCGATGAGTGTGAATAGAGTTTCTAAAACCTTGAAGGTTAAGCTTGTGTCCGCTCTAATCTTGGTCTACTGAGAGGATTGAAAGGGGTTGGTAATGGTGGTATCGTTGTTGTTGATGGTTCTAAGTCTTCAATGGTTGATGAGGTAAAAGCAAAGCAAGATCATGATTCCTCCTTGTTAGAATTGAAGGCCTTGGTGAAAAAGGGCAAGGTGGAGGCTTTCTCCCAAGGGGGAGATGGTGCCCTTAGGTACCAAGGTAAGTTGTATGTGCCTTGTGTTGATCGCTTAAGGGAAAGGATCCTTTTTGGGGCCCATAATTCTTTTTATTATATTCACCTCGATTCTATCAAAGTATAGAGATTTGAGGGATATGTATTAGTGGGGAGGCATGAAGAAAGACATTGCAAAATTTGTGTCCAATTGCCATGGTTGCCAACAAGTCAAAGTTGAACATCAAAGACCAGGTCGCCTAACCCAAGACATAGAGGTTCCTACTTGGAAGTGGGAAGAGAGTAATATGGATGTTGTGGTTGGGTTGTCCAAGACTAGGAAGGGTTTTGTTTCCATTTGGGTTATGGTTGATAGGATGACAAAATCGGCTCACTTTCTACTAGTTAAGACCACATATGGGGTAGGAGATTATACTAGGTTGTACATTCATTACTTGGTAAGATTACATGGGGTTCCTTTATCTATTATATCGGATTGTGGAGCGCAATTTACTTCATATTTTTGGAAGTTTTCCAAAGGGGTCTTGGTACAAAGGCCAAACTTAACATGACCTTCTACCCTCGAACGGATGGCCAAGTCGAAAGGACTATTCAGCCCCTTGATGATATGCTTAAAGTTGTGTGTTGGAGCTTAAGGGTAGTTGGGATGATCATCTTCTATTGACTGAGTTTTCCTAGAAGAATAGTTATCATTCTAGCATCGGTATGACTCCTTTTGAGGCTCTTTATGGTAGACGTTGTAGATCACCAGTTAGGTGGTTTGAAATTGGAGAGGTGGCTATGTTGGGGCCAGATCTGGTTATGGAGGCTCTTTAGAAGGTTAGGATGATTAGGGAAAGATTGAAGATGACCCAAAGTCGTCAAAAGTAGTATGTTGATGAGAGGGGAAAGGATCTTGAATTTAAAGTTGGTGACGGGGGTTATTTGGAGGTTTCACTCATAAAAAGTGTGGTTTGCCTTAGTAAAGAGGGAATTGAGTTCATGGTTGTGAGTCTTCATAGGGGGAAGAGGAAGATAGTGAGGTTGTATATAAATGGGAAGTGCCTTGGGACAAGGATATGGTTCGTCTAATTTCTCATGTTTCTAGGATTGAGGAGGTGCGTTGGTGATTCGACTGTTATATGACTCTTGAGATAATGGATGTTGTAGAGGATTGGTTGACCTTTGAGGAGGTCAGGTGGAGAAGTAGGGTGGATATGAGTAAAGGTTGATTGATAAGGATATAGTGTTCGTTAAGGCCCTTCAAAAGAGTCGTCAAGACGATAGTTTCTGTTGCGGAGCCGGAGCGGGCATGGAAAGGCAATATCCTTACCTCTTTCATTCTAGTCAAGCTTATGATAATATGTCAAGTCCCTTTTCGTGATATCAAGTCTTATATTTCATCTCGTATGTTATTTGCATGCATTCATGTTTATGTTAACAAGTTCAATTCATGACGATTTTTGACACTTATGTTGAGATTTTGAAAATGGTGTTTTAAATGTATTATTGCATTCTTGTTGGGGTTGATTTGTTCATGATTACTCTTCTTATGTACATTTTTTTGACATTTGGTAACGAATGTTCCCAAGGGGGAGATATTGAAATGACCTCAAAAAGTGCCCGAAAATGTTCCTCAGAAATGCCCAGAATCATAATTTACATATATCTCGAAATCCATGTGTGATATCAAAAAATTGACTTCATATTCTTGTTTAGGGAGAAAAATTAAGTGGGGAATGAGTCTAACCCTTATTTTAAGAGCAACCGTAGAAAAATTTGATTTTCCCAAGTTTGCGTAAAATAGTGTGGGTCCGCGTAGGTACCGCAACGCGCCTCCATTGCAAACCAGTGTTATTTTCACCCAGTTTTGTTATTTCAGTCCAATACTTTTGGGTCTTGGGCCTAAGTGTTCCTAAATGTGAAACTACCTATACTTAGCCATATTTAACCCTCATATTATTCAAGACATTTTCAAATACTCGCTCAAACACTTAACTAATATTTCATCTCCTAATTTCAAGTCTCAAACTCATTCGGACCTCAAGGTTCTCACTCAAGCTTCAAGTCTTCATCTCCAATCTTCATCAATCTATTCTCCAAAGATAAGGAATATGGGGTTCTTTCATGAGTTCCTTTCACCCATGATGCCTAATCTTTATTTTCTTAGCATAGTTTTACACTAGCACTACACACCCACCAAGTGTTTGATAAAATATCCGGTTATGATTTCCTGAGGAATTGAAGTTCCAATGCATATCTTATGGGATGAATGACTTTATGATGATGAAAGGAATGCATGTATATGATGATGAAAAGAGTGTATATATATAATATTATCTCAATAGTGTTGGGGATGACCAAGCCTCATCCGAGAGGTTGTAGGCTCGGGTAATCTTGTTGAGGGGTTTGTACCTCAATCGCCTCGGTCAGGAGGTGAAAGGCCCATGCAACCTTGTTGGGGGTTTGTACCCATCAACCTTGTTGGGGGATTTGTACTCCATCAACCTTGTTGGGGAGTTTTGTACTCGATCAACCTCATAAAGGGGTTTGTACCTCATGCGCCTCTCCGAGGAGGTGGCAGGCCTTGGATTGCACTATAATGGGCACTTCTTACACGCATAGCATGGTTTTACATCAAGCATCATTCATACATGTCATATTGTTAGTATGCTATTCATTGCTTATGATTCTGCATTTGCTTGTAATGTCTATCTCTTGTTGCATTGTATCCTACATACTTAGTACATTAAAACGTACTAACGCATACTCAATGTCTACATGATATCACCATATAGGAATCAGAGCTTGTTGGGGCCAGATCTGGTTATGGAGGCTCTTTAGAAGGTTAGGTGATGTATCTAGGATATCACCATATAGGAATCAGAGCTCCTATTGATTCTCCTTGTGGCTAGATGGATTGTTCAAGTTAGCTTATGGATTACCTATTGCCATTATTATGAGGGTGAGCCCGATTGCTTGTCTTGGCCCCCTCTAAGTATCTAAGGTTTAGAGGTGTTGTGGGATACGATATGTATTATGCTATGAGTTTTAACTCTTTTTGTTATGATATGAATGATGTCCCTTAGCCTCGGTTATCCCTATTTCTACTTCTATTTGCTATTTTATTGCTTTCGCAACCAAGGATGTGTAATGATGCGCTAAGAGGCTTGTTTAGGGTCCCTTTGAGTTCCCGTTGCGTCGAGTCACGTCTAAGCCCTAGGCATGGGTTGTGATGTTTGTGTGTTCTCAAAGTGATGTCAGTATATTTGATGTGTTTTTATGTTGGTTTTATAGGATTACAAGATTCAGGAGTTTTTCATAAAGATTGCAGGATTTAGCAATTTTTTATGACGTATGAGATCACCTATGGGCCATGGTTTGATCCATGAGCCGTAGGTGGAGGTTTGTGGTCTTAATCTCCTTATGGGCATAATTTTTGAAGTTGAAGCTATGATTAACAGAATGGGTCGTGGTTCATTCTACGGCCCGTAAAAATGTCCATAGAAGAAGGCCCAGAGTTTGTGAAGGTTTCTGAAAGTTAACATGACAAAGGAGTCTATGACTCGTGGTCCAAACTACAAGCCATAGAAGGAGTCTCATACATGGAAGACATTTTTCACAGGAGAAGTGTTAGACCCCATATGTTCTTAATTGGGTTGATTAGGAAAAGTTTGGGACTAAAATTGCAATTTTTGAAACATTGGGTCTTGAAGGCATTTTCTTGTTAGTGCCCTTTCTTGGTGTTGCCTTATTATTGGTCCAAGTGTGAAATTTGACTAAGACTTTAGTTATATAAAGATATGTGGTGGCCTTGTCTTACATTTACTTCCAAGACTTAGCAAAAACAAAACCTTGAATACCATGAGAAAAGAGCTCTCGGCTAGACACTAGAAAATTCACAATTCACTTTCCTTCATTTCTTAACCAAATTGCTGGTGCTAATCCTCTATATTAAGGCCCTTAAGGAGTGTGGAAGGTTTGTTTAGGTAAGAAAATCCTTCTTTCTTCTTGATTGGAACCCTAGCCCAATTAAAAAAATTGATGTTATTTAGCATAAAATGATCATGGTAAAGTGAAGAAAATATTGGAAGTCATCTATATGTATATGTGATGGTGTTGGGGTTGAATTGGCATATAGATGCTATATTTTGTTGAAATTATGAAAAATTGATGTTTAGCTAGTATATTATGATTATTATAGTATGACGGAATGAATGAAGACCATCCAAATGCATATGGGAGAAGCTGTCCAGTTTTGACAGTTTTGAAAGGCATGAACAGTGTGTGTGTATATATATATATATGCGAGTTAGAGTGAATAGCAGTTGTTGTTGAAAGTTGAATCAAGCATGAAAAGTTTGGCATAGTTTAGGTGTT
>DF367658.1:7340-18435 GCA_000787875.1 Solanum virginianum | reverse complement strand
TTCTGCTTATGGGTTTTGAGATGAGGGTTCCCAGGAAACAGTCTCTCTACTTCTATGAGGTAGTGGTAAGATCTGCGTACATTCTACCCTTCCCAGACCTCACTTGTGGGATTTCACTGGGTATGTTGTTGTTGTAAATAGTTTTGGGACAAAAGTTAAAGATTATTGCAAAATAGGAGTCATCCGTGCAAAAACTTAAACTTAAAGCACAAAAAAAAAACTGCTAAGTAATGATTGGCCCATTATAGAATGGGCCAGACGGCCAGTGTTACTCGAGATTCTGTTTAGACAAATAGCCACTTTTGAGGCTGAGAATGAAAAATCGTTTACCTTTTTAAAATTAATTGAAATTAAATCACTCAATAAGTTAGAAATGATGTGCAACTAGAATACTACCATTCTTCCTATTGATCAACTGAACTCAAGGTGAAAGTAATGATTCTCTATTGGCATTAAAAATTGACTTGCTTATCCCTTCAACTTAACCTAACCTATGATAAAAGAGAAAGCAACATATTTCACCGATGGATCAAAATAATTAAATTTTCTTACTAAATATATAAAGAATAATTATATTGTATGATTGCCTGTCAAACTAATTGTAAACAATATATATTATTTAATGATATACATAAATTATATTATATTATATTATATATATATATATATATATATATATATATATATATTGGGATAGTAAGTATATATATTATATAGAGATATATATATAATATAATATATTATTTTATATATATATATATATATATATATATATATATATATTGGGATAGTAAGTATAATTATTTGGCCGACCAAATATATAGCTAGCCAATTTATAAAAATATACATCATTACGTATAAAAATATTGTATATTGTACATTAACATACATCAATATATATAGATTCTGAATATTATTTTAATGGATGACTATTATCTCAAATGACCATGTATAGAACTTGTAGTGAGCCCAATATTGAGAAACAAAAAAAGAAGCAATATTAGTCTGCTAACGACAGTAGGAATGCCATCGCTCCATTGCGAAGGAACGTGAATCAAGATGAAGAGCAACAAGTACCTCAAGCTTCGATCCTTTGGTCGAAGAAGTCTCTCATGCTGAATACGTATTACAAATCTTCAAGATTTTGCCTCTTAATTTAATTTATAACTTCTAAGATTATAAATTATTGAAACTTTTAAAATTATAAATTATTTAATCGGATGTAAACAACAAATTTAGTAAGAACTCACAAGGAATACCCTTATTTCTTTTGGAAGATTCTCTTATCGAAGAATCAAACATTTTCTTTTGAATTCTTTTCATCAAGCTGAAATGGCTAAGTTGTTGTCTGCTCTCCTTTCTCCCCTCTGACTCCTATTGATGGCTATTGATTTGTCGATACCTATTAAGATGTTAAAGAGATAATAGTACACTAATTATCAAAATGCTTTAAAAATAAGTAAAAAGAAATAAAACAAAAGCACCCAAGTTAGAAAATGAAAGAAAAGTATTGGAGAAGAGAGTGGTCCAAAAAAGACAACTCCAAACAAGAAAAAGGCCAAAACTGCCAAAGAAGGACTTATTAAAATGATTCATGATCACAATGTGCGGGAATATTACAATGGGTCGGTCCTCCGAAGTCCTAAAAAATTTACGCGGATAAGTAAATATAAATCAGTTAATTAATAAATATAGTTATAATTTGAATTATGGCTCGCAGCAAATATGTAGCTGTAATTATAGTTTGAATTTTGTATAATTCGCATGATTTATATAAATACGATGTGCGATTATACAAAAATTGTTCGCCAATCAAATTGTATAGCAAAATATATAAACACTGTAAATTGTATAACAAATTATATAAATATTGTGCATGAACAAATGTTATACAAAAATTGTGAATTGTATAGCGAATTATACAATGCTATACAAATACTGTGAATTATATAGTAAATTATACAAATATATACAAATATTGCAAGAATTATACAAACGTTGTTATAACCATAGTTACGAAATGTAATTACCCAAACTATAGCCATGAAACATGATTAGAGCATTTTTGAATAACAATATGCGAAAATTCTTCGTTAAACAACAATGCAGTTTAAGTTTATTTACTTAGAGCCCCTCTACTTTTTCTATGTACTAATAATACCCGAGGAATACAAAATAAATAAATATTATATCAGAATAGAAAATTTAAATTAAATTAGTACTAACTAATTACACAACATAGTAACTTGCACTTATATTATGTTCATGGTTATTTTAAGAGGAGGTAAATTACCCAATTTATAAACCAACTAAGGGACGAACACTGCTATCCTTATTGTACCAAATGTTCTGGGAGTGGTACTCTATACATGGGCCAAACGTCCTGCCAGTTGAAACGTGTATTGCTATTTCATTTGTAAACAAACCACGTGTATTGATATTTGTCATTAATCAGAAGTTCCTCAACACTCTCTTCCCCATCTCAGTCATGTTTCCTCAAAACTCTCTCAGACAATTTGTTAAATTGTGTCAATTGTATAGTGGTCAGAGGTATTTATAAGAATAGAGACATGATCTCTGAGTCAAATTCCCAAAAGTTAGTAAGCATTCATGTTGTGCCAATTATTTTGAAGTCTCATAATTTAATTATCCATGATTATTTATGTCTCTAAAATCTAGAGGGAAGTGGGGTAAATGGCTGATACTATCGGAAGGTTTCCTCTTTGGATAATAGGTACTGTAGCTGGTATTCTTGTAATCGATTTAATAGGTATTTTCTTTTATAATTCATATTCCGAATTGGGTTCATCCCTGACTTAATTGAGTTGTCTTTTTTTCAAGTACTTTATAAGTGTATTTTAGCAATGAAAATGTAAGCATGGAACTAAATTTCAATTGATTTTTTTTACTAATTTTATTTTCACTGCTAAAATTTGAAAATTAGGTTTAGAGTAATAGAATGAGAAGCATATAAAAGTATCCATTTTTAATCTAATACCCAGTAAAAAATTTACCTTATGTTTGTAAATATATAATCAGCTCATTTTACATAGAGTTGTACTGTAATTTATAGTTCCTTATCTAATGTTATATTACTTGCGAAGGTATCTTTAGAGCCAGCACTCAGTAGACAGAAAAAGCAGAGTGTGCCACTATTGTAAGTTTTTTCATATTTTCCTTTGCAGAGAACATAAAAGAAATAAAATTATTTGTTTATTGTTTCATTCTTCACCTTTAATATGATCAACGACTTGATTCATCCAAGGCCATCTAGAGTTTGTCATTTACATTTTCATTATTATCGTAATGCTAACAATAAAATTGTAGTTGCGACTTTTATAGGACCAAACAAGGAAAACTGATAACAATTAACAATTTCGAAAGATTATTGTAACTTGCTTTATGGAATTGATCCCAAGGAAAAAATCTTCAATGAATTTTGCTTCAAGAAAATTAGTAATTACTCATGTGATTTATCTCTACAAGGATTTAATTCAACTTTGTAAGTTGATTTTTCTTTCTTTGCTATTTTTGCTTGTGCTACAAAATAACAAGAGCTAATCTTTTTTTTTTTTTTTTTTGATATTCTAAAGTTGTCATCTCTATAGTGATTTTGTCAAAGCATTACCATCTATGTAAATATTTTTGCGAGATAATTTGAATCTCATAACTCATTCTGTTTGCAGAACCAACTCCTGCTCATTGACGATATCCAAGGCATATTCTCGGAAAGAATTTTTCAAATTCAGTTAAGAAAGTTATCCTTGAGAAACTCTAATTTCACACACAAAACTCTATTTGTTCTGTCCTACATAGAAAAGGAAGACAACTTTTTATCCAACGTTAATGAGAGGAACATCAAAAAGGTCAAGTCTGAAAGCACCAGTGAGGTAGAGATGGAAGCAATAGGTGTTGAATCTGAATCTTCAAGTGTAAGCCTGAAAAACGAACCAACCATACTATCGAAAAAACTGTAAAAGGTTAGTCTACTTATGTACCTTTGGCTAAAATCCTTGCGAAAATCTAATTCAGTTAGAAGAATTCTGATCTCCTTTTTTACGGATGGTTGGTTTGTCCAAATTTCAATGTTATAGCCTATTCATTGAATATGATCATATAATAAATGACTAGGCTTCTAAGATTAAAGTTTTAATGAATTTTTATTTTTGCAATACATGAATACTAGAGATAATGTAACTTAAGACTTTATTTCGTCACATATCAAACTATTGGTATGTTTTTTAATTGTAGGAACTATCTTTCTCATTTTTCTGAGCTTCGGTCACTCGAAAAGAAAAGATTTTTTCCTTAGATTCTTAGTCGGTGCAACTATCCTTGGTAGTGGGAACAAACTAATCATTTGAAACTTTAGAGGATCAATAACAAAGATAATAGAAAAAGTTATTCAGTCTTTTTTTGCTTCAAATTTACAGGTTAGTGTTGGTTTGTATGCTCTTTTACTGCAATGAAGATTGTGTTAAGGTTGTATGTATTTCTCCCGGGCGCAACAATGTCTCTATTTGATTACAACATATTTGATTGTTTATTCATCTTTTTTTCTTTTGGGGTTGAAATTTTTTTTCTAACAAGTCATCCATATGTGCTAATTTTAGCATCTTATTGCTGAATCTGAATAAATTCTGATATTATCAAGAGTAGAATTTTCTCAATACAAGAAATTGAAACCTATTTCACCATTAGATGGTGTAGCGTTGGCTTTAAAAGAAACGCATAGGCAAAAAAAAAATATCTTATATACGAATCCATCGGGATCACCATCTTATATATCTAGCTAAAAAATGTAAATGGAAACAACTAACAAGATGTATAAAACCTTATGCCTATCCTTCTACTGGACTCATCACTATCATCACCTTCATTTTTTTTCTTCATCATTCTCAGCATCAGGGCCATCTGCTTCATTTTTTCCATCATCATTTTCAGCCTCAGCATCATCCCCCTTCATTTTTTTCATCATTCTCAGCCTCAGCGTCATCCCCTTCTTCCTCATCACTCATGTTATTTATTACATCAATGATAATAGTCTTCACCTCCGCTTTCCTATGCATCAAATCTACACAAAAATGGCTACCTGATATGAGCCACAGATACAGAGTCAATCACCAAATGAGAGAGCAGTACCTTAACATCCCCTTGTGCTATAGATGTTGGAATGTGCAAATTTAGCTTCTAAGTTTGGAACACCAGCCCTGGCAGACCACTGTAGCTGTTGAATTAGAATATGCTCTTGATGTACTTGAAGATATGAGCAATTGGAATGGTGTCATTGTTTACTGTTGAAGGAATTTGGCCTTGGAGCTGATTATATGACAGATTGAGTCTATGTAAACTTGATAACCTTTCAAGAGATGGTGGAACTTTTCTTTGAAGTTGATTGAATGAAAGATTCAATCTTTCTAACTTCACAAGGTTTCCAAGTGATGAAGGGATTTCACCAGAAATGTGATTCTTGCTCAGGTCTAATATCACTTGTATAAAGAGCCGATTTCACAAGAGATTAGTCTGTTAAGTTGTTCTCAAGAGAGCCTTAGCTCATAGAGCTTTTGGCATTTTTGATGAGTTGAAGGAATGGAGCCAGAAATATTGTTTCTTTGAAGATTCAAGACATTTAAGCTTATGAGATTTTCCAACTCCAGTGGTATGGGACCTGATAATCTGTTGTAACTCAGAGAAAGTTTGAGTAATTTTGGAGGGTTTCTAAGTTCTCCTGGAATTGTTCCAGTGAAGTTGTTGAACGAAAGATCGAGCTCACCAAGACTTTCCATGCCTCCTAACCATGTGGGGATTTTGCTGGAAAATTAATTTGAGGTAAGGAGAAAATGACCAAAGTTTTTTAGGCCAGCAAGGGAAGGTGCCACATTTCCGGTCAAGTTATTGAACGATAAATCAAAAAATATTAGCTCTTCAAATTATCGGGAGTTCTCCAGTGAAAAAATTATTAGCAAGGCGAAGACATAGGACCAGAGAAGCCGTTGTTAGTTAAGTCAAATGCTGTCAGGGAATTTGAACCAGCTAAATTACTGCATGCGAGTGTTTCGCCAGTTCTTATATATATTTTGTTCGAAAGTTTTATGAAAATTGAAAGCACCAAATTTATATTGTAACTCACCATGAACTGTTGAGTGCTAGCCCTCGCATTGTACGAAAGTAATTGCTTCTAAATTCATCCAGCTCTGAGAGAAACCGAAAAGTTGGTGGCAGTGATCCTGAAAGTTTGTTACCAGCCAAGGCCAGTTTTTGAAGCTTCCTGCAGCAGCCTAAGCTGATGGAATTGGACCAGACAACTCATTCTGCCTTAGCTGAAGAATAACAAGATTCTTAAGCCTCCCAAGGTCATCAGGGAATAGAGCCTGAAAATTGATTGCCAAAGAAATCAACACGTACTAAGCTGGAGTAGTTAGTCAATTCTTTTGGAATACTTCCTAACAACTGGTTTTCATATAGGTACAATTCGCGCTGCCTCAGAAGCTTTCCTATTTCAACTGGAATTCCGCTAGAGAGCATGTTTTCGAACAGGTACAAATATTTCGAATTAGTCAAGTTTCCTATTACAGGAGGTATAGTTCCAGAACAGCTATTATTGTGGAGCAAGAGGTCTGTGAGACTTTCCAGCTGTCGAGACCTCATGGCAGTATTCCTCCAAAGCTCATACCGGAGAGATCTATTATACTAATGCTTGCAGAGGGTTTACTTGGGCAGTATATTTGTGCATATTTCTACGTAGTTTGAATATATATATATATATATTAGTATGCTATTTTAAGCATATATTGCAGTAATCATGTGCTCAATTAAATTGAATATCATTGGATTGAATTAATTTTGATACTTCTTGTTACGCAACATTTGTCAAACCTTAGGAGTCTTCAATCTGGCCAAAAGTAATATGACATGTCAAGTAAATGAATTATTTATCATGCCAACTGAGAAGGTAAGTCATTATGTTAAATTTCAATAAAAAACTTTTAAATATTAGGCCCGTGCTTAGCACGGGTCTTGCCCTTCTAGTACTTATATGTATCAATTATATCGGACAATATTAACTTTTATTATTATTTTAAAAAAATTATAACTATTATTTGTGATAATCATGTTTGTTACGGTACATCTCCACATATGTTTATTGGTGTAATTATAAATAAGATCATATGCAAATATTGCAAACATAGTTATATTACTATATGCATCTTATTATGTGGAGAAATAAAATGAAGCAAGCAAATAAAAATTTATGAACAACCAAATAAGAATAAGCAGCTAAAAGCACATGAGCAATCATATTTTATATTTATTAATTTCAATTTTTAAAATACTAATAATTTGTTTTATATATATGTGTATGAAATTTTTTATACTTTTAATAAATATTAAATTTGAAAAATTAAAAAATTTTAAATAATGAAGTATTAAATTTACATACTAAATTCTCTCCCCAAAAAAGTATACAGTGGATACATTAAAGATGTAAACTTTGTAACATTGTAAATTAATGATCTTTTTAATAGCATAGTATAGTGAAAATATCCTTTTGCAATGACTATTTCATATGTCACGAAAGATTAATTGTAATTCAAACATTAAAAAAAAAAGAAAAAAATAACTAAAATAATAAGCTTTGTTTAATTTTATATTTTTTTTACATGAACTCATATATTGTACTATTAGATTCACATATAAATATGAACATATATAATTTCCTCAGACATATAAACTAAATATTAATATGAGACACAAAATAATATTCAAATTCATGAATGTTTCAAATAAAATTATGCTTGTACCAGTGATTAGAAGGTTGAAAATGATATCCAATTTCGAATAAGTTTTTTATTAATTTAGTCAAAAACTTGTTAAGAATGGGAAACCATTTCCACCCTTCAAAACACTAGATCAAAGTGTGACTCAATAAAATTAGTAAACTAAAGCTAACTTCTAATAAGAGGTTTGAATTTTTTTTATCCATACTCACTCATGTGTATTGTAATATTTTTATAAGGTATAATATTTTAAATTTACAATAAAAATTAATAGTGATAATATTATTGGGGTAACTTCAAGTTAATAAGTTAGCCATGTGTATGTAATACATTACCTTAGATTTTGTTGCATAAGAAACTTTATTTAATAATACGAACATTTGAGTAATTTAATTCAAGATTTAAAATATTTTTGTTACTGCAAAAACATAAGCAGAAGAAGAAGAATCATCTTGTAACAACCCTCAAGTTAACAGATTTAATTTATAAATTTTAAAGGGACTTTTGGACTATTCGATAACTTTTGTTATTTAACTTATAATTTTAGATAATTAAGTTAATTTATAAGCTAAAGTGGTTATTTATTTAAAATTTTCTACCACTCATCTTTTATATATATATATTAACAAATAAGTAGTAGGTTAAACTTCACTTTTAATACATTATAATTTTTTTATGAGAAAAGAAAAAGAAAGAACAGAGAGATTACGACGAAACTAGTGCGGCGCAATAGCAAACGAAAGAAAACGAAGAAGGATTCAGGTGGGTTATTTTGATTAAAAATTAGTAATTCTAAATTTAAAATTTAGATTATTATTTTATAGGCGTTAAAATTAGCATTATTTTAATAGAGAATACGAAGGTGATAACTGACGACGACGCAATATTTGTTTCTTTGGAATTTATTTGTGGGGATAAAATCATTAGGAGCATTTAATGAACTCCTCTTTAAACTTTATATATATATATATATAATTTCCAGCAACTTATATTATTTTGCTTTCCATCAGGTAGTTCATCTCCTTTTAGATTCTTCTCATAATTATCATATTATATAAATACTATTTAGAATTATATTATTTTGGAGAAATTAAGACTTAAACCTAAGCTTGAAGTTTAGGAATTCGATTATAGAATCGAATGAGCTTTTGGGGCTACGCAAGATATATAGGAATATGGGTGTTTATGAATTCTTTTGCTTACTAATATCATATACTTGATAGATCAAAACGTTTGGAGGTATTGGAGAAAGGAAAAGCACTGGTGGATTAGCTCACTTGACTTCGATTCTTCGGTTTGAGGTAGGTTATGGTTTGTTCTATCTAATAGAGAGACTCTTAATAGTGATTGATAGTCATTAAGTAAAGATGTGATATTTTCTATGCACTTAATTGTTGTGATTCGGTCGACTCATATATTGTTGTGATTGGTCTGCAATCCCAAGACCATGAAACCTATAATCTTGAACTTGACCTCTCACAATGATGTCTTGGTATGGTTGATTCATGCTTTTATTTTATGCATATTGATTTCTATTTTGAGTCGGTCGATGATTTCTATTCAGTACATGTTGGTTGTACTGACCCCTACTTACACTTTTCTTGTTTTGTTTTGTGGAGTGCAGCGAGTGTTCCACCGACTTCAACTCGCCCTCAGCTCTAGCCGGTCTGCAGCACATCAGGTTCCAGGGTGAGCTATTTCTCTAGATCACGTTGGATCCTATCAGTCTTGTCATGGTGTCCTTAGCTTTCGGACATAAACCACTTGTTTTTCTCATTTTGGAGTTGATATTTTTAGACTTGGTATTTTGATATTAGTGTCCTTGATGTGATGACTTTCATATTTTGGGGAACATTAAGTAATAAACTTAGTAATTTTGGGTTATTTCTGCCTTATGAGTTTAACCTCTCGATTATTATCATATTCTATAAGTTGATTGTTAGTATCGATTGGGATTTATATGCCTGTTCACCCACCTAGGAGGGTAAGTGTGGGTGCCACTCACGGCCCATTTTGGATCGTGACACATTTTTTTTTATTTATTTATTTAAAAAAAGATTTTGCATTCTCTTTTTTCTTGCAAATTTTAACATTTCTAAGTAAAAATAAATTGATAAACTAATATACAAAATTTTTAGGGCGTCAAAACTTTTTATTTTTTAAAATAAAAGTTTTACAAGTTTCTACTATCATATAAATCAACATGATGTCATTATATATATAAGAGAATTTAAAATTTGAAGTTTATGAGATTTATATGACGATTTTATACAACATAAAAGAGTCAAAAGTATCCCTAATTATAAAAATGACTCACAAATAACGTCCTTCAGTTGTAAGATCTAAAAATATCCTCTACCTTTAATTTTCGACTTAAGGATACCCCTCGAAAAAATTCTGAATATTGGTCAAATTTTGCTCTTTAAACAGTATGTGATCTATTATGATATGTTACAGTTCAAATTTAGAACTAAATAAATTCACTCATATTTTAAACTCAACACTTTTTGTTTGAATTTTTTAAGAAAAATTGTGAATATTCTCAAAGATTCATTATATTGATAAATGAATCACGTAAATTTAAAAAGTTATCAATATATTAAATTTTATAAAAATATAGGCTATAGAGATAAAAATAACTTACAATATAAAATTTTAGAAATCATAAACTGTATGAATAAGAGGCTATAATTTTAACACTGTACCATACTCTATATGAAAAGTTCAAATGTAAAAACTCTTCCTTGTACCATACAATTCGTTTAACGAGAACTTTTAAACTATTAGAAATTATTTTTTTGAATTGTGATTAAAAAAATAAGATTTTGAGTTGGAATAAAATGGGTTCAATAAAACAGAGATAGAAGCTCGATATTTGTTTCTTCCTAGGAAAAACTACTTGGATGAGTGATTTTTTAAAAATAATTACTGATTTTAGTGGTACTTTTTATTTATTTTATCATTTATAATATTACTATGATAAATTCGCACTTATATAAAACGTGAATTATGTATGCAATATAAATATATTATAAATGTTAAAAAATATATTGTGCTTGTTTGGTAAGAAATTGATACGATATATATTAAAATGTGTGATAAATGTATTACTGATCAATAAAACTTATATTATACATGTCTTATAAATGATTTTTTGTAGTATATATTAAAATTGTATTATAAGCGTCAAGTTGTAACAACCTGGCCCAACACTGTAAAGTATTGTTCGCTCTTGGGCCTAGCCCATCACGGATTTGTCCCTTTGGGCTCACCCCAAAAGGCGTCTCACAGTATATAGACCAGTCCATTACTTTATA
>DF367663.1:8643-18982 GCA_000787875.1 Solanum virginianum | reverse complement strand
ACCAAACTATTCTTCACACATTTACATATAATATCAGCCTTCAAACAGTCTTAGCAAAGTACTATATCAACAATGAAAAACATGGAGCAATAGTTATGTATATATCAGCCCACAAATTTCAATCAAGAACACAATTGCGACAATTAGCCTTCAAACAGTCTCAGCAAAGTACCAGATCAATAATGAAAAATGTGGAGCAATAGCTATGTATACATCAGTCCACAAATTCCAATCAAGAACACAATTGCGACAACACATAAGACCTTACTGTTACGGACTGTAAAAGCAACCAAACAGCCTGATTATACCACTTTCAATCTATCCTGCTAGCAACTATATGTGTCAATAGTTTGACTGCATTTCTTAGATCCTATGTTGTAGCATCAATAGGTGGTTCTAGGGGAATTTCACTATTCCTGGGTTCATCAGGAACTGAAGAAATTGAAGATATCTGTCCAGAAATTTCAGCATCAATACAACCAACATACTCTCTTGTTTGTCATGAGAAAATTATACTAAACATATACTTAAGATTTCTAACCTTATCCTTCAATATTAGTATGTCCTTCAAGAACCATAGAGGGTTAAGTTGGCTGCTCTTTGATCTAAAGAAAGGAGGGAAAAGATTTCTTAAGGAAGCTGAAAATTGTCCCAAACGTTAATGAAATGTGTTACTGTTTTGGAGTTCTTTTAGAGCTCACTTTGGCTGACTTACTCCTCACTTTTTGACCACATATTAGCATGTATTAGTGAGATGGTGATACATCAGCTTGACCATTAGAATTTGGCCAAAATGGATTCCAACTTGATGGACTTGGGCTGCCTAGCTCCCAATCCCTTTTCAGTTACTTTAGGCCCAATTAGTCAAATGAATTAGAATATAGTTGGGCCCTTTTCATTCTTCAGGTTGGGCTGCAAATACAGCCCACTTATGGTACTAAAACATGGGCCAAAGATACCCCTTAACTCGGACTTTATTCGTAATTGAAATTAGACAATTTTGACATCGGGTCTCATTTCCGTTTAACTCGCAAGTTCAAGCCAAGCAAGTAGCTGACTCACCTGCTAGCTTCCTAAGTCCAACAAGTACCTCAATTGTTTTTCTTTGTTTAGGGTATTAATCCTCTTAATTCAACACAAAACATGTATACGTGCAACTTCCTTAAACTTTAGATACACATGACGCCCTTTAACGCGAGATGCAAACACTTTTAAAATTGACACTAATTGAAAGTCAATATCATGTTTCATGTATTTAGTACAAATAATTATAGTGTGTGTGGTGTGTTACATCATTGAACTCTTAAGGATGTGGAATATTCTCCAAAAGAGGTGAGTTCTCATTCCTATCATCATTATTATTATTTCTATTCAGGGCCACATTGGCTGCGTTCTTTGCATTATCTTGGGACATTATTCTTGTAGTTCGGTGGATCTCTAGATGAAATGGAGTTAAGGTCTTGCCTTGACTCCTAGTGTTGGGCATACACTACTCATACATCCTGTAAAGAACAAAAACCAAAAAAGGGAAAATATAGGAAACTAAGGATTAACACTCGAATTACTAATGAATTTACTAAGATTAGCTATATTTCCTGGCAACGACACTAAAATCTTGATGTAGCCAGGTTACACCTCCTTTTTAGAGGATAAAATGGTCGTTGTCAAGAAATAAAAAGATAACCAAGGTTAGGCTCAAACCCATATGGAATACATAGACTAAAGATAAATTCACCAGTATGCAATCCGAGTAGTTAACTGACTCAATTCCCCTAAAGGGGGTTTGACATAATTAATGAGAAAATAAATTAACTATCACAAAAGAGAAATCTATAAAAGAGAGAATCTAGGGTATTGTGGTCCCCATAATTTCCCAACTCAATATCCTCAAATAACCTAATTCTTGTCTAATGTATAGCATGCAAGACGGTAATTTAGGTTTACCAAGACCATTGGTCAAAGGTGAGAGGCAAATTTCACTATGTTACTTGGCCCATCTCCATAGTGTACATTACTAACCATTACCTATAAGTCCTAGTACAATGTCCCCTTGGCATAGTTTCGTTGATTAGATGAGAATACATCAATCAAATCCTATTAATTAATCTCTTTTCATATTCATTACTACCTTGTTCTATTCAATAATACTAGGCGAGTTCTATTGTTGGCCACTATCAAAAAATATGCAAAATGAAGAGAGTTAATTAATAAATACGTATACACCTTCCAAGGATTATGAATTGTCATGTTTTACTTTGTTAGTTCTTCATGGTTCCCATAATTCTAGTTGTGGATTTAACTACTCAAGCTATGTATAGTTGGAGAGATAATAAATTGAGAAGACATAATTAAACACTTAAACAATTGCATTAAGATCAAGCAAATCCAAAGTAAATGAAAATCAAGAGCTTGAATATTGAATTAAAGCACAAGTGTTCTCAAAGACTCTCTCACAATTTTCTCTCTAAGAATATCGAGTTCTTTTTATACATAACCTAAACTACATAAAACTAACGTAAACTGATGAGAACTTATGAAAAATAACCTAAAAACCTATTTATAATAATTAAAAACAAGTCCTACACAAATTAGGAGAATTGGTCAGCAAATTCCAGGAAAGCATTTTATGACCTGTATTGTCTTCTATGGATCATAGTCGAGGTCTAGTAATCAGCTATTGAAATTTTGGACATCACTTCTATGACACCACTTTATGACTCATAATGTGGTTTAAGACCCATATAGGGGGTTTCATCTGATTAATTTCTCGCAAGTCCACTTCTTTGATCCTCAAGGCACGAAAGGTATTCTGTGACTCATTTGCATATTCATAGACTTCAACTTCAATAAATACCCCCTCACTAGAAATCATCATGAATCCTATCAATGACTCATACAATGTTGTACGACTCGTAGACTATCTAGTACATCAGTGAAAATTGACAACTTTTACAATTTTCCCCAAATCATGGCCAACTTGTAATCCTGCAAATCGAAACACAAAAATACATAAAACCTACACATATCGGATTGAGAACACACAAATCCAAAGTCTTAAGAAATAAAAAATACTTTATTTTTGTAGTATATCATATGCGTCTTACTAACATAAGTGAATTACGTGGATATACTAGCCTAGCCTACAAGGGCTCCTATGGTGGCACATAGTCAATGCGACAAAGGGTTTCTTCTAAGGTTCCTTTAACTAACCCCACCTCAATGTCACATTGTGTGCTAACTCATCCCACAGAATCTTTAAAACATAAATTAGAGTCATATGTATGAATCATAGGAGTGGCTCGAACTTAAGAAAAACCAAGTGAGTATTATTCTTTCATCTTGGGGAACATTCTTAAACATCTTTAGAGAAAGAGTCAACATTCTTGTATTTTTGACAAAACATACTTTAATACTCATATTTAATGCCCTAATCATTTTTATAAATCATAGAAGAGTTTACTTGAAATCTAAGACTAGGCTTTTATAATGGAACAATCACAAATCACATAAATCATGAGAATATACTCTTTTAAAGACATGAGAAATAGCCCAATCTTAAAATTAACAAAACCCGTCATTGGGAGCATCATCAATAGCTCAAATATATCCATATTCTTTGAAAAATATCATAAAACATCATTAAAGGAATTAAGTAACATAAAGTAACATGAAATTATCATAAGCATGCATATTGATTTGTGGAACTTAAAGAAAGGTAATATACTTTAAATAGGACTTTATGGGTGGAAGGATACCCATTAATCAACCTCACATACCTTGGAAGTCCTGGGAAGAGCAAACTTAAAGCCTTTGCAAAGACCCTCGAAACCCTATCCTTGTCTTGCCCTTTTCTAGAGAGAATATTGCCCTAGGTATATTTTAGGAATTGGAAGAATGAATAGAATGGGAGTTTCTTAGGGTTTGTGATAGATTTAAGGTTCTAAAGTTCACCAAAATGACTTAGTTTAGAAATATAAATTGCAGAATTAACTAAAAATATCCTTTATTAATACTAATAGATTGATTCTATGAAAGCCCATTTATGGTCCATGGAATGAACCATTGACCGTAGGTCTTGCTTATCCTGCTAGCTATTTCAAAATCCCTGAAACTCATTTGTTGAATTTAAAACTATGAAACCATCTTATGGATAATCGTTTGGTTTATGACTCATGGTTGGTTTCGTAGAATCTTTTCACACTTAGCCATTTATATTATTTGCTTGGACCCTATCCACGAAGTGATTCTACAGGTCGTATAATCCTTCACGGGCTGTGTTGTTTACTCGTAGAGTGCTTCTAAAAAACTCTAAATTTCCTTCATGTTTAATAGTCCCACCCACGACCATATCTATGAACCATCGTCCATTCTACAAGACATCACTGCGTCTGTGGGTAACCCCACTCTTGTAAACATTTTCCTTTCCTAAAGTTCTTATTTAAGGACAAAACATTCGGGTCATAATTCATCCTCATGAACTTTACTATAGCTCATTATAACCTAAATTTTTCTACACTCTTATACTCCCAAACTGGGGGTCATTACATTTTGGTTGGATTGCATGATACTCAAACTGGGTCACTTACAACAATGTTGGTGGGTTGATTTGAATAGCCTTAAATGAATTCATTTTACATCTCTCATGTTCTGTACACTTAAATTGCATAGTATTAAGCATCTGTACCTATACCCTCTATGTTTTGATCAAATTAAGTCACAAGCTCTTGTGATGTGAAAGACTTATGACAAGAAAGGAAAATTATGAGTGTTGTGAATCTATAAAGGGCTATTATGAATGTTATGATCTCATAAGAATGTTATGAATGATATGAAGTCCTATCTTTGATGCTTCAAGCTATGGTCTTTTATGAGCTACGCTATTATGATATTATGATGTTTTGAGACTATGTATATTCTTACCATCATTATGATTTAAGTATTTCATGGGATTGTGACCTAGCACCAAGATAACCTTGGTAGTCTCCCATTGTCCCTAAACTATGTACCATCATCAGTTGTGATATTGATTTCCTATATGGGCTTATACCTACCAAAAAGGTTATCCTGTATGGTAAGGATATTTGTTGAGCCCGTCGAAAGGTTTATGCCATAAGGTAAGGATATCTTGTGAAACTTATCAAAAAGTCCAGCTCGTAAGGTACAAATATTTTGTGATACTTTCGTGAAAGGCTATGCTGCAAGGTGAGTGTTTAATTTACCTTGGCAAAGTAGACCACTCCTTGTCCAGCATGGAATGAACATCCAGTTTGCAAGTGGTAGCTCATTTGATCTTGTATGTCAGTTATTGCCCTTCCTACTTATATATGAAATGCCATATGACTTGGTGATTTTTCATGCATGTTTTGACTAAATATTAATCATTTATGTCATATTGAGCTTATATCAGTTGGCTATGATCATGCATATTATTTAATTATGGGTTATGTGTCACGATCCAAGCTTAGGGCCTAGAATGACCTACAAATAGGGAACCCGAAGGGACCCCAAAAGAAACCTCATAGCATATCATTGTACATCCATGGTCATGAAAACAATTAAAATGACAATAATAGGAAATCATAAACAAGGTAAATTGGGAGTAAAGGTAAACTTCCATATCGTAATATTAAGAAAAAACAAGAGAGTGAAGGCTCAAGCATAGATAAATAACATGTCCAAAAATACCTCTACTGCTTAGATAAAAGCGGGGGCCAAGACAAGCAACCGGGGTCACCCTCATAGTTAATATATAACCAAAAGAAAGATATTCTTAATACATAACAAGAGATTTTAAGCAGCATCCCCGAAATGGAGGACTCACCAACAAGCTTGTAGTACAATCGAACTAGCCACGTGGAGGAGGAGGAGGAGGATGAAGCAGTTGTCCGGTTCCTACATGGTGACATCATGTAGGCATAGAGTATGTATTAGTACATCTGAATGTACTAAGTATGTAGGATACAATGCAACAAGAGATAGGTACCATAGTCAAAAGGCATCGAGATAAACAATAGCTAGCATAGTAACATTATGGCATGTATGTTTAATCCTTATGTAAAATATACTTACATAGGACATAACATATGTGTAAGAAGAGACCATTAAGCGATTGATAGATCGTCACACCCTTCCACCCTTGGTTATTGAGGTATAAAAAATACAAGAAAAAGGGTTATTTATGACCAATAGTTAGGGACCAGTAGATAATCCTGTCGCTAAAAGTATATATATTGGGACAAGATTATATTCCGATCTTTAAAGTTCTATTTTATTGTGATGGTGTAAAATCTGGTCCTAAATAAAATTAATAACTGGTCCCAATTGTATTTGAGAACCTTATGGAAAGAGTGCCGCCAAAACATTTAAAAAAAATTATTAAAAGATTTAATTTTTTGTGTTTTATTAAAAAGTAGGCGCCAAAAGGTTTTTTTCTAAAACATAAAAAAACTCTCTATTTTTTCTCAAAACCCACTGGTCACAATATTGCCTCTTCTACATAACGTTAATAGCAGATTTAATCTCCTCACTATTGATTAACATATCAGTTCCTAGGGTTATCACAACTCCATCCCAGAACTTCTAAACATATTTTCAGCAGCTAAGCCTCTGGTTTCAATCTCAGATCTGCAAATTTTGGGCATGCTATCTCTTCTTATTTTCTTTTTTCTGTTATCTGATCCATCGCTCAAGTTTACCCTATTTTCTTATTTTATTCAGTTCAGATTTTAACTGATTCAATTTTGTAGTATATTGTGTGTTTGAAGAATCACTATATGTATAATATAGTATTAATTTTAGGAAAAAACTATGACATGATCATTCCATGTTCTTCTCTACTTCATGATTTTCCTTCTGCAATAGAGAACAAATTCCCTTGTATGAAGAGTTATCTGATTCTTGATAGATCAGTTGTTGATTATACAACATAAAGATTCTTTGTATTGGTTAGAGATATATATATAGGGCGGGTTAGGGCAGGGAAAGCCTTAACCTATTAATATTGTGACCCACCCTACCCTGCCCCGTTTAGCATCTTGAAGTAGATTGCCCTGCCCCGTTAAGCCCTACCCTGCCCCGCCCCGCCCCATTTCCAATGAAGCACCTGATAACATCAAAACTTTAACAGTTTAGCACTTTAACACTTTAACATGTTATCTTCCAAAAATTTAACACTTTAGCACTTTAAGTAATGAATTAGAGATACTAATCACTGTTGCTTAATCTTACCTTGTCGTCTCTGGATCATGTTTTTGAAGTTTGAGTTCTAATTTTATTTTATTTTAAGCTACACATTCTTGTTAAGATAAATTGAGTTGTTTTTGAAGCGATCTTATAGTAGCATTGTTCTTCACAAGAAATGTGTTTATTTTGGTTAAAACATGATTTTTTATGTTCGATTTGATAAATGCTCCAACTTGTTGGTCATTTTGATATTTAAAGAATGATGTTGCTATGTTAAAATTTGATCATATTTCTTTATCTTACTATTATGAGTCTCTGCTACAGTAGAAGTTTCTTATGAAATGAGTTTCAAGAAATCTCTACTCTCAAGCCTTAGTGATTACCAGGAACCCAATATTAGGTGATCTAATTTATAGGTTATGCTACATATATAGTTTCAATAAATGTTTCCAATTTTGAAAATTATATTGAATAGTAGCTCACCCGTTGCATCATTATAGGCAGCTAGTGATTTAAAAACAGGGGTCCCAGGTGAGGTGATCATTGCATCTTTGTTTAATGAATTGTTTTCCAAGGATTAGGTTGCTAACTAGTCGTCTTATGGTAAATTTCCAGACAACATGTATTTCCTTATAGTATGTTATATTTTATGTTGGATTATATATTTTATTCTAAAAAAATCATCGCTCGATCAGTGATCCAAAATAAGAAAGCACAACAGGTCATCTAATTTGTCCAAATTTATTTTCATCTACTATTATTTTATAAGTATGCTTCCTCTTAGATGAGTTGACTACTTTCTTTTCCCAAGGTTCTTTACTATTTGTCCTGTTCCAGACTTCCCATTACTCTTCATCTTCTTCTTCTCTTGTATAATCAGGTTAGTAAAAGACTTCCAATTACTCTTTTTCTCTTGTGATTAGTAAAAGATTATTGCGTTGGGATTTCTAGTTGTTAGAATACTATCTATAGTGAAATTTTTTATTGGAACAATCAACGAAAGATTATCAAGTTGGGATACCTAGTTGAGGGAGTACTTTTTTATTTTTACGACAAAATATTATACTTCATTGCATAAAGAAATAGCTATTCATAGAGTTTTCACTATTAACAAAAGAACTATGCAGAATCTTTAAAACAAAATTTCAGTTCTCTAAATATATAAAAGAAAAACCAATATATGAGGCAACAACTTAGTCCACCTCCTCAATCTTTGGACCAGCACCGCTGCTTAGTTATATGGATCTGATGGTAAAAAATATTACTTAAATCTTATGATTCTTGTGTACTTTACGTATTCTTAATCTATTTTTTATGTATTCTCTAAGGTTATACCACCTAATAAGCAATGGATGGACTTTCTCTTGATAATCATGTGGACAAAATCTACTTAGACGGGGTGAATAAGTTCTTAGATTATGCTTTTCGAGGAAAAGGAGATGAATGTGAAATTCGATGTCCATGTTACAAATGTTGTAATACAACATTAGGAACTTATGAGACAATTGATACACATTTGAAAGTGTATGTAATAATTCAAAATTATACTTTTTGGTATCACTATGGGGAATATTTAAGTGAACCAATGTCAGACTCTAAAGATGAACATGGTGATGAAGTAGATGATTGTGAGAGTGAAGATGAAGTAGAAGAATTGTTGAAAGATTTATATCCTAATGTTGATGGAGAAGCTAGCCATACCAATTGTGATGATTTACTTGAAGAGGAACCAAATGGTGAAGTAAAAATATTTTACAGCCTTAAAGGATTTTGAGCAGCGACTATACCAAAACTCAAAGGCCTCAAAGCTTTCATCCTTGATTAAATTGCTTCATATCAAAAGTATAGGTCGTTGGAGTAATGAGTCATTTACCACGCTATTGAAAATATTAAAAGATGAGTTATTGTCTGATGGGGCCAATTTGCCAAGTTCATATTATGAGGCAAAGAAGATAATTCAAGATCTTGGGCTTTCTTACAGCACGATTGATGCTTGTACTAATAATTGCATGTTATACTGGAAAAGGAATAGCTTACTTGATTCTTGTAAATCTGTGGTACGTCCAGATGGAAAATAGATGCACATAGTGGGGAGACAAAAATAAAAAGTGTAAAAAGATAGCATCAAAGATTTACGTTATTTTCCTCTAAAGCCTAGACTTCAAACGTTGTTTATGTCTTCTTCAAAAACATCTTCTCTAATGACATTGCATAAGGATGAAAGAACTGATGATGGTATAATGAGGTACCCAGCTGATTCAATAGCATGGAAATCATTTGGTAAACTTCATCCTTGATTTGCAGTCGAGCCTCGCAATCTTCAACATAGACTTGCTATAGATAGATTTCAGCCATTTTGCAATTCAATGACTCCATATAACATTTGGCATGTGGTTCTTATTCCAATTATTTACCATCTTGGTTCTGTATGAAACAGGAAAAATTTATTTTGTCAATGCTTATTCCTGGTCCAAACAATTTTGGAGATGCAATTGTTACATATCTTCAACCTCTAATAGAGGGATTGAAGGATTATCGGAAGTTGGTGTTGAGACCTTTAATGGAACAAATAAAAAAACTTTATGTTGCATGCTTCTTTATTATGGACTATCAATGACTTTCCAGCGTATGGAAATTTATCTTTCCAGCATATGAAAATTTATCTAGATGAAGTACAAAAGAAAAATTGGCATGTCCATCTTGCAATAAAGATACTCAATTTGATTGCCTAATTGTAAGAAGTAGTGCTTTTTGGGTCATTGACGTTACATTCTTTTGAGTCACAAGTGGAGAAATGACAAGAATTCATTTGATGGTAGAACAGAGAAAAGGCTCCCACCAAAAATTAATTCTGGAAATGAGATACTTAATCAAGTGCAATATCTTAAAGGAAACCATTGACAAAGGATCCTAAGAAGAAGATGAAGATTTCACATGAAAAACAAAAGGATAATTGGAACAAGAAAAGCATCTTTTTTGAACTTTCATATTGGAAATATCACTTATTGCGATATAATTTCGATGTTATGCATATTGAGAAAAATATATGTGATAATATCATAGGAACGATCATGAATGTCAAAGGAAAGACCAAGGATACAATTAAAACTCGATTAGACTTGCAGGAAATGAACATTAGACCAGAATCACATCCTAT
>DF367664.1:0-10944 GCA_000787875.1 Solanum virginianum | reverse complement strand
ACATGCCGTCAAGTTAGAGTGTAATTAGGGTTAAATACATACTTAGAGAGAAAATTGAGAGAATACACTTGTGCATTAATTTGATCTTCAGATCTTGTGATTTCTCAATCAATTTTGGATTTGCTTGTTCTTCAATTCAATTGGGTAAATGTTTAATTATATTTTCTCAATTCATAATTTCTTCATCTACCCATAGCATGAGTAGCTAAATCCACAACTAGGGTTGTGGGAGCCATGAAGATCTAACAAAGTAAACCTGGTTAATTTTCAATTCTTGGAATGGGTATTTGCATGTGCTAATCAATTCTCTTCATTTTGCATGTTTTCTAGTGGTAACCAACATTAGAACTTGCCTAGTGTTACTTTCCTGATCAAGGTAGTAATGAATAGGAAAAGAGATTGATTAACAGAATTCGATGATGTGTTATTGTCTAATCAACCGAACTGGGCCAAGGGGAGGTTGACTGGGATTTATAAGTAATAGTTACTATTGTACACTATGGAGATGAGACAAGTGACATAGTGAAATTCGCCTCTCACCTTTGACCAAAAGGCTTGGTGAACTTAAATTAATGTCCTGCATGCTATACTCTGAACTAGAGTTGGGTCATCCGGGGATATCAAGTTGGTGAATCATGGGGAACATAATACCCTAATTGATCTCTGTTATTGATACTTCATTATAGTTAGTTTAGTTTGTTTACTTATAGATTATTTCAACTCCCCCCCCCCTCTTTGGGAAATTGAGTTGATTAATACTTGAATTACTTATTGGTGAATTTGTTATAAGTCTCTGTATTCATTGTGGGATTCGACCCTAAACTAGGTTAGATTTTATATTTGACAACGACCACTTTATCCTCCAAAATGGAGGTGTAACTTGGGTGTGATCAAAGATTATGGCGCCGTTGGCATGGGGAGACCACTTGCCGAGTGGAACTCTATCACTTAGCATGCATCTTTTTTATTAACATAAATGGTCTACGTAGATGCCCTAATCTAACCTACAAAGGCTCCTTTGGTGGCACATAGTTAATGGGACAAAGTGTTGCTTCTATGGTTCCCTTACAAAACCCTACCTCAATACCTCATTTGGTACTAAGTCAATCCCATGAAATACTTTAAAACATATACTTAGTCAAGTAAAGTAACTTAGAATCATAAGTAGAATATCATAAGAGTAATTCAAAACATTGAAAACCACCAAGTGAGAATTGACCTTTTATATTAGGGTCCATCATAAACATCTTTTAAGGAAAACACTAACATGCTTATATCTTTGAAAAAATTATTAACTTTAAACCTCTCTTTCCTCCTCCTCATTGTGATATCATACAAAAATCATCTTTGAACTTAGTGAGCTTGTACATTAACTTGAAAACTCATGAATCAATGGAATAATGCATGAACATGGAAAAATATGCAACTTTAAAGCAAGTACTAAGCAGCTCACACATCATCAATGAAACCCTAGATATTGGGGCCATAATCATTAACTCAATATTCATGAAAAAATATGAAAAAACATTATATGATATCATTGGAGGCACAATACATGATAATGCATCATAAAAAATATTATTAAAGTCATAGGCATGCATCTTGATATTATTAAAGAACTTCAAGAAAAGGTAAAAAGGTTTTAATAAAATACTTTATGGGTGGAAGGTACCCACAAATCAAACTCACCTACTTTGATTAGGATCTTAAGAAAAGGAACTTGAAGTTTGAAGAAGAAGTCATAGAAACTCTAGCTTACCTTGTTCTTTCTTGAGAGCGTTCTTGACTTATGAGATTTCGAGAGAAAAACAGAATGAAGTGAGTGTGAGGTTCTCAGAGGGTTTTGGGTCTGATATAGGGGCTAGGGAACCTCAAAATGATGTAGTTTTAAGTCCAGGGTATACATAATGGACATAATGTCCTTTACTAAAACTGTCAGACCACGATCCACGACCTCAATTACAAGTTATAGACCAAACCATGAGTCATGGTTTGAATTGTCCTGTTCTCCTTTTCCCATCTTAAGAGACTATTTTCGACTGACCCATCTACTAGACCTACTTACGGACCTTAAACCAAAGTACGACCCGTCTTATTGGTCGTGGTTCCAACTTTAGAAACCCATATTCCCCATCAACTCAGGGCTCCAACCTATGACTCTTTTCTATGATCCATAGTTCATTTTATGGATCGTAAACTGACCTCGTAATGCCCTTTGATACTTAGGTACGACCCGTCTTGTTGGTCGTGGTTCCAACTTCAGAAACCCATATTCCCCATCAACCTAGGGCTCCAACCTACGACTCTTTTCTATGATCTGCAGTTCATTTTATGGATCATAAACTGACCTCGTAATCCCCTTTGATACTTAACCAAATTTATTTTCCCTGCACCCCAATTCACAAACCTATCTACGACTTATGAAATGAACTATGAGCCATAGATTGGGCTCGTAATTTGACTTGCAACATTTTCGATTTTCGATTCCACTTGTTCTGCACTTTCTAGCTTTCTAACTTGCGAGCTAGTCCTTACACTTACATACCTTAAAGCTCAATAAATTTTGGTGAAGAATCATAGCTTGATCAAGTACAATCAAGAAATCCTTTAATTTCTTGAGAATCTTGAATTCGCTTCTTGAAAACCCTATGGTCAAGGATTAAGATTTCTATGAATAATTCATAATTAGATGAAGAAATTCAAGTTGGAAAGCTTCAAATCTATAAATAAGGACTTACCTTAATGAAGAATCTATAAAAGATCACTAGCTTGGTAATTCTTGAGCATTGAATTTGAGAGAGAGAAAGTGGGGATTTTAATGATGAAAATTTATTGTACAATCCTCCTAAAACGTTTTATGGTGATTTAAAAAACTCTGAAAGGTCTTAGGGTAAAACTAACCTCTTTTAACAAAAGACATGCAGAACACCATGCTGATGGACCATGTCTGGCCATCGGTTTTCGTAGACTGAAGCATCTCTAGTAAAATAATCATAATTTTTACTTTATCATCGGATTAACAAATGGTTGGCGTCATTGAAAAAATAGACTTAAAGACGTTTTAATTTGATAGGTTATGGATCACCTAACTCTTTATATTCTATGAGATATGATCGTTTGAAGTTGATTCTTGCATGATCTCACGAAAAAACTTAATTGGTAGGGAAGTTTGAACTCAACTTAAAAGGTATGTCACTTTAAAATCATTTTCGACAAGGCCAAAATCATCACTCTCTTCCCAACAATATATTTATTTATTTGTCTTTGACCATAATTTTGTTGCATGAGGACATAGTAGGAGGACCAATACGCACATGGATTTGGAAATAAATTGACCAATACGCACATGGATTTGGAAATAAATTGAGTAACATAAGAAAGAAAGAAAAAACGTGTTAATATTAAAAGTTCAGAAATTGTATAAATTGAGTAACATAAGAAAGAAAGAAAAAACGTGTTAATATTAAAAGTTCAGAAATTGTTGCGTCTTTGTTTCGTTTCTAATATGATCAGTAAAATCTACATCATTTTTGAAGTGCTAAATTTTACTCTTTGATTAATTTTATGCAGTTTTAATAAGGAGATATTCAGTAATTTTATCCCGTATAAAATTTACTTTTAAAGGATAATAAAGAGAAAAAAATATTTCATGAAGGAGACTTGTGCTTTTATATATAACTAGTTTAGTGGACATGCTTTGCACGAATAAGCCATGTCAATTTAAAAATTATATATAAATGATAGTTGTCATTAAATATAGATAATATCCATGTAAACAAAATTAAATAAATATTTATTAGTTTGATGAAATAGTTTAGTCTATTGTGATACAACAAAGATAAGAAAATCAAATACAATATTCATGTAAATAAAAATTAAATAAATATTATTAGTTTGATGCAATAGTTTAGTCTATTGTGATAGAGCAAAGATAAAAAAAATAAATCCAATTGCTTATAATATAGATATGCTGATAGTTTTTTAATACATAAAGTAATAATTTAGAGTTGAATAGTTAGAAATTAAATAATTAATTGACTAAAATTTAATGCAACAAAAGATTTCGAAATATAAAAGGAGTAGTTTAATGTTTTCAACATAATTTTATGTTTAAATTTGTTATATTACATACTTTTATTAACAAAGTATTTGATAGTTAAATTTTTTATTAATTATTTACATAGAATAGTCCTAAATCAAAAGTAAATTCTAAATATAAAGTAATTCTAATCCAAAAGTGAACCTGGAAACTAAAAATTATAAAAAAAATTAATAATAAATTAAGAAAAATAGTAAAAAAATGATTTTGTCTAAAGCAAAGAAGTATTACTTTACTTGAGATATTATTTTACCTGAATAAATGAAACTTGTGAATAGAGCGAGGCATCACTGTGTAATACAAGTAAAACTTTTATTGAAATAATAGAGTCATAAAGGAAAAAAGAAAAAAAATTGACAAACTAATTAAATATGAAAATATTAAGAGAATAATTAAGGAAAATTAAATTAATCTAATGAATTCTTTGACACGAATTTCTCATACTTTTTTTTCGCTCTCTTTTTGGACGTGTTCTTCTTTTTTTTTTTTAATTTAATAAATTCTTTGACATGAATTTCTTATAATTTTTTTAGCTCTCTTTATGAACATGTTCTTTTTTTTTTTTACTTTTTTTGTGCCTATTTTTATGGGAGATGGTTTTTCAAAGCTTTTTTTGCTTATTATATAGAAAGTTTTTTATTTTTATTTTTTAGATCAAGTCTATTCTAGTTAGAAAAAGATTCTTCATGTATGAATTTAATTATAATATAATAATTAAAAATAATGGTGAAAAAATGATTTTGTCTAAAGATGGTCTTTTAATGAAGGACAAAAAGTTTAATCAACTTTTCTAAGGATCTTCTCACTTTTAATATAGTATAGGTAGATATATGGATGTATCTGTTTAATTTGTTGGACTTGAATCTACCTCAATAAATTTGGAGGTGAATGATATTTATCACCTAAACAAAGGCCTCTTGTCAACGTTTATGTAGATAGATGATGGATAGATATAAAGATTAGGTTTGTGAAACTAAAAATATAACCAAGGTTTGGTCTCCTTTTATTGTATTTATACTCTAGTTTAAATTAAGTGGATTGTTGGGCTATATCATATATATTAAGAAGAAAAGAAAATAAAGATAAAATTTAATTATATTTTTTTTATTTTTGCTCTTTTTTTTAATTTCAAACACTCATTTCATGGAGTACGAACTTTTCAAGAAAATAAGTCTTGGAAATCAACTTTAAAAACTCAATTAATGAAGAGCAAAATTTTAAAAAATTACCAATGTATCCCTTAAAAATGAACAATTCACTTATTTTGAAAATTCAAAAATTCTCCAACAATTCACTTGATTTGAAACAAAGGAAGTACTAATTAAGTCATTGTTTGTCGTTTGCGTGGTCTTCTAAAACTATTGTTATTTCAAGTACTAAATTAGTAATTGTTATTTGGCTTTCAAATTACTTAAGACTTATCATATTAGTAGTACATGAATAAATTATGAAGAAATATATGGATAATTTTGTGTATTGATTAGCTATGTACCAGTAAATGCAGTCTAAGCGTTGTCTGGATCGAATAAATATGTTTGATTATTTTTACACTGTTATTCGTATAATTGAATTTAAATTTAAAATATTATATTTCATTTGTTTTAATTTGTTTGTATGAGGATGACAGAGACATTTTAGGCTCAAAAGATGGATAGAGGACATTTTTGTACCATTTTTAATTGTTCAAGGATATTTTAGGTCCTTTTTTGTTACATAAGTGATAAAAATTATTTTATCATTAAAATTCGCCAATTTATCCTTTTTTTTTGTAGTGCTTTACTCATGTTTTTCATTTGCCTTTTTGGTATTTCACTTTTCCTAGAAGTGAAAGAGATGACATTGAATTTTTCTTCTCATCCGTCTTTTGTTGGTGCTTGGAGGTCTGTTGTTGCTTACTGGTGGCGCTAGCTGGATTTTACCTCCTCGAAGCTTGTCCGATGTGGAGTTTAAGTGACGTTTTTAGAGGTTTTTGGAGGGCTATTTGGATGACGTTTTGGGGGAGGGGGGAGGGTTTGGAGGTGATTTTGGTGGGGTTGTTGAGGTGATTTTGAGATGGTGATGTCGTTTTTCAGGCGCAATTTGGAGTTTTTTGGTGGCTGGTTTTCGGTTATTTTAGCTGTGTTTAGTGGTTGGTCAAGCTATCATGGTATGTGGGGTGAGGGGGGCGGTTTCTTGACACTGGTTTTGAGTTGTCTGGAGGGTTGTTTTCATGGAGTTTGGTGGAGGTTTGTGGTGGTTTTAAGGCGGTTTTGAGGCTGATTTTGTGGTGATTTTGTTGGCGGTTGAAGGTGACTGAAAAATGCGTCCTTTAGGGGTTGTGAGGGTGGCATTTCGATGGAGTTTTGGATTGTTTCGAAGGAGGAAATGGTTAATTCTAGGTGGGGTTTCGACGATGAACTGAAGTTCTGAAAATGCCTAAAATTGTAGGACCCACAAAAAGTTATACGTGGAAGCATTTTGTTGATTTAGTTATTTAATTTTATTTGTCCAGTTTTGAAAGAGATTTGTTCTATCTTAATTTCACTATTTGCATGACTTTAAATAATTGATCGCAGCGATATAGTAAAATCATAGTTGAAAAAGTCGAAAAAGTTGTCTTATTAGGGATAATATTATAAAATCATAGTTAAAGCACTTGAAGCAGACACGTCAATTAGCAGTTGTAAAAAAAGATTTAATTAAAAAGTCTATAAAATATTTTTATGGGCCTTATATGATAAAGGAATAGAAGCAAACAACTCAAGCAGGCACGTCGACAAAGAGCTGCCTGCTTTGGAGGATTCTGATTGGTTTGATGATTGTAAAGGGCAAGTGACACTTATTTATATAGAAATAAAGTGTAATTATTTATGTATTAACTATTATATATTCTATTCTACATAATATTTATATAAATTTTTTAGTAATTTATACATAAATTAGTTATGAAAATTTCTAACTCGCAAATCAAACACTTTATTGATGTTATGCATAGAATTAATCAACTAACGTGGTATTACCAAGTAGGATCTAATATATGTATAATAAATTATTCATGTATTAATTTCAATACAATCTATACTAGTTTGCTAGACATATAGAAAATATATTATTTATGTATAAAATTATACCATGTTTGTTGACAATTTAAAAAACCTACATGACTAATATACAACTAAGTTATGAGAAAAGTATTATTTTACGTAGGATAGAAAGTAAAATAATTCATTGCATAAAATAATGTGTATGTTGGCTCATAATTAATTCCTATATTAGTATAGCTCCTACTAAATGACCCTTTAAATAGTCAGTAGTACCTCTTCATTCATAGCTTAATCAATCTTGTTTGCTTCAAATGGAGAATCAATATTCTTCCTACTTGTTCTCCTTAGCTATAATATTGTTTTTTACTCCAATTTTATTCAGATATTTTTTCCAAAGAAGAAGAAATCTACCTCCAAGTCCATTTTCTTTTCCAATAATTGGTCATCTTTACCTTCTCAAGAGTACTCTGCATCTGACTCTAACATCTTTATCAGGTAAATATGGTCCTGTTTTATACCTCAAGTTGGGTTATAATATGCCTGTGATCGTGGTATCTTCACCGTCTGCTGTTGAAGAATGTTTAACCAAGAATGATGTCATATTTGCAAACAGGCCTAAAACCTTGATGGCTGGCAAGTTCACCTTCAATTATACTGTCTATGTTTGGGCACCCTATGGTCAACTTTGGAGAATTCTTCGTCGTTTAACTGTTGTTCAGTTGTTCTCTTCGCAGAGTCTCCAAAAGACTTCTACTTTTAGAGAACAAGAAGTGGTGATTTTTATCCGCTCTTTGTACAGATTCTCCAAGAGTGGTGGTGGCAAGAAAGTGGATTTGACCAATTGGGCTTTCACTTTGGTTTTCAATCTGATGAACAAAATTATTGCTGGAAAACATATTGTGAATGAGGAAGATGTTGGTATGGAGAAGGGGATAGAAATGATTGATAAACTTAGAGGGACTTTCTTAGTCAATATATCATTCTTGAATATGTGTGATTTCTTGCCAATTTTGAGGTGGATTGGTTATAAAGGGATTGAGAAGAACATGGACATAATTCACAGAAAAAGAAATGAATTCCTCGACAGCTTGCTTGATGAGTTTCGGAGACTAAAGCCAAATAGTACCACCGGCAACATGGAGGAGAAGAAAACCACACTGATTGAAACTCTCTTGTCTTTCCAAGAATCAGAGCCTGAATTCTACACAGATGATATCATCAAAAGTATTATGCTGGTTGGTATCCCCTTATATTTACCTTGTCTTCTTATCACATTGTTCTTTGCCCTTCCACCAAAAGATAAAGAAAATTTGAAATTAGACTGTTCAAAGCTTTCTTCCATATGGTTGTAGATAAAAAGAGGGCCCAAATCGAATGGTTTATATTCTTTTCTCTGCTGTCAGGCTTCAACTTCTTGTACATTTTATCTGAGCTGAAAGTGCTCTCATGTTGTTCTTTTTTGTAGTCTTCATTCTGTATGATATATGAATGCTCTTCCTGTTCTCTCTAGTTTTCTCTGCCCATACAACTTGTATTCCAAGAATAATACATAAATGTGCCCTTTAATTTGGCCTCAACTGACATATATACCCTCTAACTTTTGATGTGCATATGTAGACATTTAAACTTATACAAAAATAAACAAAGAGATACATTCATCCTATGTAGCGTCCTACATGACAATTTGTGTTCTATTTGGTGTCTTATGTGTGTTATGCCATGTAAAACGTGAGTGTCTACTTGTTTAATTTTATATAATGCACAAAAATTAGAGGTCATAAATGATACTTGAAGACAACTTAAAAACATATTTATGTATTATGCCTATATTCTACTATAGGGTAGAGAATTGGCGTAAGAGTAGGAGCGAAGCCTCTTTTCGATTTGATACATGATTGGTAGTACAAGTTTTAATTCTTGTCCTCTGTTAAATAAGGTATAAATAAGAAGTCACATAGCACATGTTAAGTGTGACCCAATTTATGGCATAATAATGTGGCCCAACTTCTAGATATAGAGAATAATCTAGAAAAGTTTGAAAGGATCTAGACATGTGTGGACTTCTCTAGAGAAGAAATGTGGATCTTGAAGGACGAACCTGGAAGGTTCTAGAGTATTCAAGATAGGTGTAGAGAATTCTTACACTTTATAAATATCTAAGATATTTAGGGAAAGTATTCTAGATACAAGATATTTTGGTAGAAGTTTCTATAGAGATTTACTTGTATCTATAGGATCAAATTGATCCTAGTTGTCCATTGGGGAGGTGGAGCACCCCATGACATTCATTTTGTAACCATCAAGAATCCAAAATCAAGAATAAAAAAAAACACATGTCTAGATCCTTCTAGACTTTTCTAGATTGTTCTCTATATCTAGAATTTGGACCGGGACACATATTGCCACGTAAGATACGTGTGTTTAGTTGTTTAATTTTATATAATCTTAAGTACCTACTTGTACATACTCAAAGTTTGAGGATGTAGATGTTAGTTAAAACTAAGTTTAAGGGCACATTTATGTATCCTGCTATTTAATAATAAACTTTGTCTTATCATTTTCGATGTACAACATAAACGCTTGCTCTTTCAGTTTAAACAAGAAATCTAGGACTAATAGTATTATTCAACAAAATGTAGATTATATCTGTTTAGATAATAGGGCTGATGGCTGCATTTATTGGCCTGCAGGTTGTTTTTGTTGCAGGAACAGAGACCTCATCGTCGACAATCCAATGGGTAATGAGGCTTCTTCTAGCTCATCCTAAGGTATTGCATAAGCTAAGAGCTGACATTGACAGCAAAGTGGGAAACAAGCGTCTGTTAAACGAATCTGATCTAATAAAGCTTCCATACTTGCGTTGCATTGTCAATGAGACAATGAGATTATATCCTCCTGTACCACTTCTATTGCCTCATTATTCAACTGAAGATTGTACTGTGGGAGGGTTTGATGTACCAAAACATACAATGCTTCTTATCAATGCTTGGGCAGTTCACCGGGATCCTAAAGTATGGGAGGATCCTGAAAAATTCAAGCCGGAGAGATTTGAGGCTACGGAAGGGGAAACAGAAAGGTTCAATTACAAGCTTATACCGTTTGGAATGGGGAGAAGAGCGTGTCCTGGAACTGATATGGGATTGCGAGCTGTTTTGTTGGCTTTAGGTGCTCTTATTCATTGCTTTGACTGGAAAATTGAGGAAGAGGAAAGCATGGAAGCAAACTACAATTCTAGAATGAGTATGCAGAACAAACCTTTGAAAGCTGTATGCACTCCGCGCCAAGATCTTGTCGAGCTTCTGTCCCAGCTCTGAGACGGCTTTCTGTAATACTGAATATAATCCATCTTGTGTACTCACTCTGTTGCACTTGTATAATAGCAAATGCTGTAAAGTTGAATCATGATTGTGCTAGAATAAGAAAAAAGATCCAAGGTTATGTAATGTTGAAGAGATGATTGATCTGTTATGAGGTCTTTTTGGAGCTCTTAGTAGTATTTAGGAAATAAAAGTGCAGAATATTGTCTAGCTTGATTTAAGTTGTGCATTCTAGGCATTATACTTTTGGGGATCGTTTAGTAGTGTGTATAAGAATAATGCTAAGTAATGCTTGCTTTAGTAATACATGTATATTAGTTATGTATTAGACAGAGAATATTTTTATGTATTGTTTAGTTTGATATATTAAAAATATCATGCATTGTATAAAAAAATTTATTTACAAAGATATTCTTCACAATTATGTGGAAAAGATGTAAGAAAGTGTAAGAATCCGTATTATGGTATGTTGGAACCATTACGGAATTTGGGGACCAATGTTGTA
>DF367665.1:35247-46463 GCA_000787875.1 Solanum virginianum | reverse complement strand
GACCCAGCTCTAAGTTGGTATTTTTCCTTGCTTATTTATTAAATTGTAAATTTCAAATCTAACCTTCTAGAATAAGTAAATTAAACCTGGGAAGTATGTTCTTGTTAGTATATGCATGTCATGAATATCTAATGTGTCGTATGTGTTGAGCATGAGTTATTTGATGTCACTTGACCGTAATTCGTGAGGGTCTTGCATGATGTGAGTAGAGTCTTGAATTGCATTGTTTGAGTTCATATTCTGAGTGATGGAGTTAATTGAGAACATTGATGTTGAGTTGAATGAGATGAGTTAAAGAGTTGAGCTTGAGTTAATTTTTATTGAACCCGTTTTAGTCTTGGAAGGAGTACTAAGCACCGAGTTGGGTGACTGAGAACCACCCCAGAACTACGTAGCCAGCGTAGGATGGCCGCACAAGATAATTCTGGTGGCCCAAGTCCCCATAAAGGGACACTCTCTTAGGGTCAGAGAGAGAGAGAGGAAGGGGGATAGAGTGTTGAACGCCCTTTTCCATGGCAAGTTAAGGGCAGGCATGACAATGATGCCGATTCGTTGTACATCACCAAAAACTCATGGTGATGGAGAGTTATATCTGTTAGAAAAACTTCCAAGCATCACATGAGTCGAGCATATCACGAATTTCAAAACTGAATTTCATTAAACACCGAGTCTATTTTCAAAGCATGATTTCAAACTTCAAACCTACATGATTTACTTGAGTTAAGTTATAAGATAAAGAGTTGAGTCTTGAGTCGAGTCGAATGGTTGGTTTGAGCCTTATCTGTTAAATTTTAGCCCATTTTATATACTGTACATTCCACGTACTTCACCATTCGGTGCTACATTATTTCATGATGCAGATTCAGCAGATAGAGGACTTCGGCAGACGCACTATTGAGGTTCAACATTCCTAGTTCCAGACAATGGTGAGTCTTCCCCTGCATTCGGAGGAAAACCCTTTACCTTTTTCTTTACATATCGAGTTGTTCTTTGAGTTTATGGTAACCATGATCTGTCATTGTACCTCCTAGACATTTAGAGTAGAGGCTTCATAGACTTAGAGTGAAGTATTATCGAGTATTCCCTATACATTCTGAGAAACTGCTTATGTTATTTCTGTCTTTTCTTTAATGATATCATTGAGTATTCTTTCACTGTCGAGTAAGATGTGAGGATGAGGCCAAGGGGTTCGCTCGAGGACTAGCGATAATCTTTGAGTGACAGTTACGTCCAGGGTACCCTCTTAGGACGTGACAAACTTGGTACCAGAACATAGAATTCAAGTGTCCTAGAAAGTCTATAAAGTCGTGTCTAGTAGAGTCTTGTTTATAGGTGTGTTGTGCACCATACTTTATAAGCAGGAGACCATACTTCTTTGATATTCTGAGTCATACAATAGAGTTTAACTCTATAAGATTCCTGTCTAATTTGTGCATTGCACATTTGTAAATCATACCTCCTAAGCGCACAGCAGCCCAATGCGATACCTGAGCCCCAAACACCGAGGCCTCTACCCAGACGGAAGCGAGCAGACGGGGTCGACCTCCTCAAGTTTCTAAGGCTCCACAGGCACCTCCTGCTCAACCAGCTTTCACTTCTGAGGCAAAATTTAGAGGAGTCATTACAATGCTCACTCAGTTAGTGGCCTCGCAGAGCAATAACAAAGGTCGCCAACCCACTAGTTTTAGTTCCGAAGAGCCCATAGCTGTTACTAATCTCAGAGACTTCTTGAGGATGAACCCGTTGATCTATACGGGATCAAAAGTTGAAGAGGACCCATAGAATTTCATCAATGAGATATACAAGATGTTGAGGGCTATGCATGCGACTGGAGTTGAGAGAGTTGAGCTTGCCTTCTATCAACTCAAGAACGTGGCCAATATATAGTATAACCAGTAGGAGAATAGTCGAGGTGAAGATGATGAGTCTGCTGAGTGGGATGAGTTTGAGAGTGCTTTCCTTGACCACTTCTTTCCCCAAGAGTTAAGGGAGGCCAAGATTGAAGAGTTCGTAAACCTGAAACAAGAGGGGATGACCGTCAAAGAGTACAACCTCAAGTTCATTAAGTTGTCCAGGTATGCTCCAGAAATGGTCCAGAACATGAGGGCAAGGATGAGGAAGTTTGTGTCTGGATTGGACAAACATATAAAGAGGGAATGCAAGGCAGCGTTACTGATTCCGGGAATGGACATTTTCAAACTCATGGTTTATACCCAGCAAACTGAGGATGATAAGAAGAAAGACATAGAAGAACACTTGAGCAAGAAAGCCAAGTCAACCGGGCACAAGTCTAACCAGCACAAGCAGGATAAAGGGGACAGGTCTTACTTTCAAAAGAAGCATTCGGGGTATGCACCATCATCAGTCAGTGCATCGACTCCAAATGTCAGGTATGATACATTTTTGTAGGTTGTGATCCCGATTCTTCTTGCTAGCATTCTTTATTACAGGATCGAACTTCTAGATCACTTATGAGGTAGCTGCTTGTATCTTCAGTAAGCCTTCAAGGATTCCACCTTATGGTTTGTTCTATTTGGAAACCAGACATAAATACTTGTACTTCAATTCAAGCATTTTTATTTAGAGGCTTGTATATGTAGCACCAGTTCTGGGATGGTTGTAACTTTTGATTTTCTATACTTATTTATCTTATTAGACTATATTATCTTCCGCTTTTATTATCATGTTGAGTTATTTAAATTTTGGGTTGACTCACCTTAGTGGGTTAGGTGAGTGTCATCATACCCAGATTTAGGGTTGTGACAACAGTGACACCTATCACATGTGCAGATATCGCTATAGAGACATCAGAAGAGGAATTTTTAGACCCCTGATGCCTTATTTTAAATACTTTCTCATTTTTAAACTTTGAGATCTCGGCTTGGACGATTTTTGCTTGATTTTCTGAAGATGTTTTTTAAAAAAAGAAGGTATTTTCCACTTTCTTTATCATTACCCATTAATTATCCTTTGATTTGAAAATCAAATTTTGAGTATCTAATTGACAAAAATTGAGGATTTCATGAACGTCGAAAAGTTCACAAAATTGATGATTGTGAACTCGTTTCAACTCCATTTTCCAATTGGTTTTCACTGGTGGTTTTCTAATCATAAAAGAAAAACTTTCATCCAAAAATTTCTAAATTTTGACATTAATTTCTGGTAATGAATTTTTGAACAGTTTTTTCTTTTTCCTGAATTGCTTGATTTTGATGTTGTTAGTTTCGTATCGTGATTGTAAATTCATTTTCGAGTAGGTTATGGTACTTTAGATTTGATTCATAAGGGGAAGGCATTGTCATTAGAGTGATTGATTGGACAATTTGAGGCAAGTGGATCCTAAATCTTGTTGAGTTTAATTGAACTTGGTACTTTTCTTTCAATGTGAAACTTTAGGATTACTAAATTATTCTAGCAGATATGATTGGGTAATGAGGATGTGCATATGATGACATGTACAAATTGATTCATGAATTTATGCAAAATTTGTTATTCATTAAGACTTGTGAGTTGATATTATGAATTGGGCTTGTAATGTCAATTGATGAGAATATAGTAATCATGTTGTGCTAATTGTTGAACTTTGATTCATGTTACATGGAATTGTCCATTGAAGTACTTTTTTTGTGAAACATTGAGATAAATTCATACCTGAGATATTATTGAAAGTACTGAACTAAGGCTTCTGAAATGTGAGCTAAAATGATGAATAGTCCTAAGTAATGATGACAAAAGGTTATTGAAAGAGTTGAGTTATGATATGATGTGATTACTATGTAATGTGTTGATGATACTAGTGTTGAAACAAAAATGAGAATGATTAATGATTATTAAATAAATGATTCATGTGGACATCTTGCTTATTCTTATACTTGTGAAAATGGTTATTGTGTTGTGATGACAAATATTTGATTGATCCTTCATTGAAGATGAAAAGCCGAAAGGAAATGGTTCTAGTTAGATATTAATGAGATTGATTTGGCATGATTATTGAATGTATGGATAATGTTGACTCTTTACATATTCTTATGCCTATATGATCAGGAGTGGATCTACGTGGCAAGTTTCGGGTGCTCGAGCACCCATTGACCCCAAAATTTTTTTTGTGTATCTATATATAAAATATGCAAATATTATATAAATATAAAGATAAACATCCGATGAACAAGAAATCGTGTGGGTGTTTTGGTTCTTGCTACCCTCTTAAGGCTCAAAGCAAGTTACCAGATGAGGAACTAAATCACATTGGCAACATCTTCTTTTTTGCATTAAAATACACCCGCCAGATGAGCACGGATCGAATCCCACTGGCAACACCTTCTTTTTTTGTAACACCTTCTTTTTTGCATTAAAATACACTTGCCAGATGAGTAGCCATAGTCATTAAATTTTGGATCTGCCATTGTATAGGATATTTGTTTATGTATTGCATTGAAGCATGTCGAAGGAATATGGTTCCAAAAAAATAAAAAAGAAAAGAAACAAATGTCAAAGGAAAATGATTTTGGCAAAAGAAAAAGAAGACGAAGGGAAATGATTCTGGCAAAGGAAAAAGAAAAAAGGAAGAGAAAGAAAGTTTCAAAGAAAAATGATTTTGGTGGATACATGGCCCATGTGTGGCGCCCATAGGTTCCGATCTAATTATATTGATGTGGATCGTAGGACAGACATGCATCACAGGTACTTGACATTTGTATCATATTGCTTATATTTCATAGCATTTTATTTTATTTCATATCATTTTCTACTTGAAAGTTGATATGTGTACTAAGTATAATGTATTGAATGACTCAAATCTTGTATATTTTTTAGATTAAGCTATTGAAAGGGTATGACATATATTGAATTACTCTAATCTAGTATATTGTTGAGATTGAACTATGGAAAGGCTGTGACATGTTTTGAATGACTCGAAGCTTGTATATTGTTTAGATTGAACTCTAGATTGAACTATTAAAAGGTTGTGACATGTATTGAATGACTCAAGTCTTGTATATTATTGAGATTGAACTATTAAAAGGTTGTCGGATGTACTGAATGACTCAAATCTTGTATATTATTGAGACTGAATTGTTGAAAGGGTATGACATGTACTGAATGACTCTCATCTTGTATATTATTGAGATTGAACAATTGAAAGATTGGTGAGCATCACAGGCCATGGAAGGTGTATGTGGTGGAAGCCCTTGATGAGTTGGGCAAGGAGGCTGACCATGGAGCCCAACCATGTTTTCCACTATAAACCATGCTGGTTCATGGAGGGGCCACCCTTCCTGTATAGAAAATTGTTACCCATTATCATGACTCCCACCATAGGTTGTGATGGGCCTTTTGTGAATGGATCCATCTAGTTGATTTTTTAAAGTTAATGAGGGGTATTTGACTCTTTTTTTTAATTCCTAATTATGTATTAAATAATTTTTAGACTAAATACTCATTTATTAATTACCTGAAGTCCCGAAAAGTCTTTCATTCATACTTAATTTTTAAAATTAAAATTTTTCTCTCTAAAAACACTCCTAAGGCTCTCTTCTTCCCCAAACTAGAACTCCATTGAAGATCAAGAAATTCTTCTTAAATTCAAGAAAATTTCTTTCAATTTCATTAGTTTCTACATCAAGGTATACAAGTTTTTATCCATAGGGTACCTCTATCCATGGAATCCAAAAGATCTTCCACTTTTCAATTAACAAGTATCATGGGTTTTATCTAATTCACTTTCAATTGCATGAATCACGTCTCTGCCAATGTTTATTTACCTAAGTATGAATTATCATTGAATTACATGATTTTGATGGTTTTAAAGTGATTTTCCTACAAGACTATTAAGGTTCATGAATGTATATTATGAGTTCTTATGTTTATGATTCAAGTTGATATAATTCTTCATAATTATGCATGACTTTCATGAATTTCATATTTTAAAGTTGTTTTGACATTGAGCCCATATGATTTACCATATTTTTCAAAGAATCATGATTTTAAATGATAAGGACTTCTTTAAAGATTTAAAAGTTATTCAATTATATTTTATGAAGTCTCTTCAATGATAAATTGATTAATTAATTAATGTTGAATGTTGAATGAATAAATAAATGAATGTTGGTGACAAAACAATTCTCACCTAATCATGGATTCATGTGTGATAAGGACAATTCTCAAATTGATGAATCGCTAAAATTTTTTATGAACTACTCTATATGAATTATGATTTCAATGACTCAAAGTCATAATTCATTTATGATTGTATATGATACTGTAATTTACTCTTTTGTGACTTAGCACCGAGAAGGTTTAAGGTGGGGGTTTGGTCTGATGGATGTTAAGTTTATCCACCTAAGAGAATCCTAATAGCAACCTCTTGTCGAAAATTATGTGCCACCATAGATTGCCTTTTTAGGCTAAGCTAGTGGATCACAGTTAGCCCTGGACTGTTAACTTTTGTACCATGAATAAGTCTATCTTGACAAATAGTCTCTTCCTTTCTTAATATAGGGGTTACATTGGATTCCATGGTATAACTCGTATGGTCTTTTTGTCGGTTATAGAAATCTCTCACAAAATAATTATGTTACTTTAAGCTTTATAATAATTTGATGCTCTGGTCAGACGATTTATAACCATGTTTTATTTTATCTTCATGCATGCGTTAATGTAGTCTTGCATCTCATTACTTACGCATCATTTTACTCATGTTATATGCACCATGTATATCATACATTAGTCACATACTTAGTACGCTCCAACATACTAACACATATTTTACCTACATTATTAAAAATGTAGGGTTGGACACTCTTCCTCCGCTAGTGGCTAGTTGACTTGGTAGTACACTGCTTGAGCCGTCATGCTTCGCGAGTTAATCCATTGAGACTATGATCTCATTATTAACTTGATTTTCGTCTATTTTACTTTTTATTGAAGGTGAGTCAAGGACATGTCTTAGCCCCCACACATTATAATACTATGCTATGTAGAGGCTTGTTGGACACCATGTGTAGGAGTCTATGTCGGCTCCGTTTGACTTTATTACTCTTTCTATCAGTTGGATGTTTGAGACTTACTTCCACTTACTCTTAGTTGATTTATTAATTGATGCTTTATGTACCTTGCATATGCTCAATGTATGATATGCACGATATCTTGGTTAGAGTCCTTAGGGTTCTAATAGTCATGTCACACCTAAGTTTTAGCTTAGGTCATGACAAAACTATGTAACTAGCATATGATAAAACTTTACTATTCGGACAAATTCTTACTTGTCTCAAAAGAGGAATTTTATTTTAGATCCATTGAGGTAATTGTCTTTTATTCTAGCAAGATATGGGGCAGCTTTGGCAATGACAGTGCAATCGTTTGTATCATCACTAGATAAGTGATGACTATCGTCTATCGGTATAAATAATATTATTTTACTGAGATTGCATCTATTTGAGTATATCTATAAAGCACTAATTTATTCTTAAACTTGCATGTTTCATCTTTGAGTTGAGTATTCATATTATTGAACATATCCGCTGAGTTATTTCTTTACAGTTATTTTACATAGTATACATTTCATATACTGACGTCTTTTGATGCTGCATTATTTTATGATACAAATATAGGTTCTAGAGATCCTCAAAAGGCGCTCTATTGAAGATCAATTCATTCGAGACTTTTTATGAGACCTCCTTACCTTTAGAGGGATTCTTTCTATATCATGTTTACCCTTCTATTTAGTAGTTCTTTTGAGGTAGCTGTGGTCCTGCCTCAGTACCTTCTTATGTCATAGATAGCGATATAGTGGAGTCTGATATTCCTTTTGGAGTCTATTTTTAAAAAAAAAATTATAATCTATTCATGGAGATATGACATTGTATTATTTTTGAGTTGAACATTTTGATTATCCTCTCATATTGATTTGATGATTAAGTGGTCCACTTGAGTTAGCTTTGGTTTTATTTTAATTCTGCTGCTAAGTGAATTAATCAAAGCAAGGGTGCGCTTGGGAACAACAATGATTTTTTACTACTGGTCATGCCTAAGGTATATGCTTGGGGTGTGACACACAATCTCTTTCCTCCTTCTCTCTCATGTTCTTCTTCAATTATTCATCACCAATTGAATAAAATTTAAAAACTACAAAAAAATTAGTTATTCAAGAAAATAAAAAAAATATGTTAAGAAGTTTTGAAATAATTTATTTCACTAACTCACATAATCTAGAGTATGCATCTAATATGTTTAATAGTGTATCTGACCATGTATCTGACCATGTATCTAAGTTGTAGAAAAGATTTATTTGATGTGTATCTTAGAATCTATTTGAGTTATACATGTTGTATATAATATGTATCTGGATATTTATTTGATTCTGCTATGTATCTAAGCATATGCCTGATTTGTACTTATGATGTATTTGACATATCTTTGTGTATATTTTAAAAATGTATACTGATGTATTTAATATGTATCTGAACTCATATATTTGTTAATTCTATTTTTTATTTTGTCAAATTTTAGAATGTCTCAATAACAAAGTGATAGTTGGCATTGCAAATCCCAAATAAAATAAAATTTTAATTAATAGAACAACACAAACAATTATTAATAGGAGAATAATTATAGGAAATAAGTAGCGAAAACATATCTAATGCTCAACATAAGAATACATGTATTTGAATATACTAGATATTGTATGTGACAATAGAAATATAGTACAAATATAATTTCAGAAACTTAAGTAAAGACATTTAATTAAATTAGTGTATTTGTTTGCTCAAAGTAAAAGACAAGTTTATTTTATAAAAACTTATGGCCTAAAGTTTAGCCCACTCGAAAGCCCATATTATATCCCCTCTTGAAAGAGAGGAAAACATTATGCACCCTTTCGCAAGCAAAGAATCTGGAACACAGTGAAAACCCTCCAAAAATATCAAAGAAGAGAGTAGCCATGGATTCGGAAGAAGGAACACAGCTACCCCAGCTAGTTCTTGCACACAAAATATTCCTTTGGAGGCATCCAGATGTCAGTGACTTGGATAAAGCTCGCCTCCGTGAAGAAGTCATGGAAACTGTGGTCTCCAATGGTAGATAATGTCTTGTTTTGAAATTTAACTTTTCTTTTTAAAGTTGAAATTGTTATTTGTTTTTGTGGATCTTGTATTGATTTGCTTGTAAATCGTTTTCTTTTTCCAGATATGGTTCCGGTGTATGAAGACCTAGTTGGAAAGGGGCTTATCCCTTCGAACAAGGATATTCTTCATCCTATGGTTGAGAGGAATCTTGATGTGACAAAAAAACTGGATGAGAAGTGAGTAGTTTAAGTCTACATATTATGTGAATTCTGAAATTGCATTTTGGTCCCATCTTGTTCATTTTCGATTGCTTTATTTATGTATTTTTGGGTCAAATGTTGTAAACTTGCCACCGTTTAGAACATATTACTAGGGAGAGCACCAATTTTAAGTTGGACATATGCTACCTTGATGCGATTTGAAAATCAGATCTCATTGGTAAGGCTGTAGATTGAGGAAGAGAAATTTGTTACATTAGCTTAAGAAGAAGTGTGGACTGATCTTTTCTTGAGATGATGGTCTATTGGAAACAGGTTCTCTACCTTTGTTGGTAGGGGTAATGTCCGGTTACACTCTATACTCCGCAAATTCCACTCTGTGGAACTACACTGGGTATGCTGTTGTAGCATAAGAAGAAGGGTTGCACTTGATAATATATGATTAGAATGGTTCTTGGAGAATAGTCTATTTCACTTGGACATGATATTTTTGGTATGAATAACAAGTTAAAAGTTGTATATAGATAACATCGTCATCCAAGATAGACGTAATAGCTTTGCAGTTTAAAATTCCAAGTAATGAGGGTATTAGATTTTAGTATGTGATGTTAAACTTTCTCCCAACAGGTGGTCATATGGAGGGTCATATTATATGAGCTAAAGTATTAAAAGTTCGTACATTTCATTCATGGTTTAGTGAAATTGGAAGTGAAGTTCTGATTTTATGATCCACTTGTAATCTAAAGACCTGGCTATAGTATCTTCGTACTTGGTATTATATAGGCTAAATGACACTGGAGGTGCTGGTGGAAAAGAGATGCTCAAAACCTTTTTTTTGAGAGTAGTAACTTTTTCTATTATATATATCCACAGGTATTCTACACCAAAGTAGCCCCCCTATCAAAATAATTATAAGCTAAACAGACTCTATCTGTACTTTTTGTCACAGATAGTCTAAAACATCAACAAGTCTTCTGCCTGACTAATGTTTCCTGCTTACACCAAAAATAATAAAGAGCTAGACAATTCATTTTAAAGTTCTCTTGGTTGTTTTTCTTGTCCTCAAAACACGTTTGGTTCCTTTCTTTCCATATGGTCCACCGTATACAAGTTGGAACAATCTTCCATCTCTCCTCCTTTGCTGTAGTATTTCCCACATTGGTCCAGCAGTTTAGGAGTTGTTCTATGTCTCTTGGCTTCACCCAAGTGATCTTCCTGAGACTGCTGAATATTCTCCATAGCTGATCTGCCCACTTGCAATGCAAAAAAAGATGGTGGACTGTCTCTGCCTGTTGCTCACACAAGTAGCATCTTGAACACATCTGAAACTTCTTCTTCTTCATATTTTCTTGTGTCAAAATCACCTCCCTTGCCAGTAACCATGTGAAACAGTTTACCTTGTAAGGGATTTTGGTTCTCCAGATCCACGGCCAGGACTTCATCCTATCACCTGTGTGGTTGAGATCTCTGTAAGTTGCTTTGAACTGAAGATCCCTTTATTGCCAATTCTCCAAACTATCTTATCTTCACCATCAGTCAGGTTGCTAAATTGTGCCATTGTGTCATGAAAAGTTTCCATGTCCCCCATCTCCCAATCATTTAAGTTCCTCCTAAGATGCAAATTCCGCCCTTGCGCTGTCCATGTGTCAGAAACTGTTGCATTTGGTTTGGAGGCTAGTGCATATAGATCTGCAAATAGTTTTTTCAGGGTTCTGTGAGCTATCCACTTGTCCTCCAAAAATAGCACCTTCATACCATTGCCCACTTTGAAAGTGATTCTGAAGAGTAGCAGAGGCCAAAGATTCCTTACTGATCTCCATATTCCACAACCATATGGTGTTGACAAACATATCATCTCCTGTCATGAATTTCCAAAGCCATTTTAACACAAGGCTTTTGTTTTGTCTTTTCATGTTCCTGCCCCCCCCCCCCCCCCCCC